>JANSVK010000145.1:0-89653 GCA_030068005.1 Cladophialophora exuberans
CCTCCCGAGTCTCTCTGCCTCTCCAAAAACTTCCGTTTCTGCAGTCTCACAGCTGACTTGCTGCAAACTTGAACACCTTCACAATACCTTTTCTCACAACCTTCCACGATCTATCATGTACGCCTCGCGCCACACCATATCTTACGATTGAAGGAGAAAAAGGGAAAAAGAAGAATGTAATGAAAAAGCAGTTTTTCATTTACTTTTCCAAAGGTATAAACCCTCCCTCCCAAGCAGGAGTGTCCTAAGTCCCAGCATGCCCCCGAACGCCATGCCAAGGTAGTACCATGCTTGACTGTGCCTGTACCATTGTGATTTCATGTAGTAGTAATAACATCATGTTGGTTTTGAAGAAAGCCGTTATAAAATTTTGTACCCAGAAAAACATCATCGCAGAGGCTCTCTGAGATCCATAGATGCAGTTGGGAATGGCGCCTCCCCCTCAATGCTCGTAAATGGTGAAGCTCATCCTCCCCGATTGTGTTTCATCCAAGATTGAATATAGAGATCTGTACAATGTCGTAGGTCTGGTGTGTTCCGAGATGCGGACTAAAAGCAAGGCCATTCTTGACTCCGTACTCGCCAGCTGGGGTTTCGGGGTACCTGGAAAGATTTCTAAACCTTGGTCTGACCGCTGAAGGACGCTTGACTTCCTCCGGATAGGGCATTGACACTCAAATCCAAGTGTTTCACTCCTTGGCATCTTCATGCAGTCTGGTAAGATGGAACTTCCAGCTCCAGTGGGGTGCGAGGTGTTTGCAGAGGGGCGAAAACAAGGCTTCGTGGGGTAGGGTTATTGACACTTCCACCGTCGACTCATCTCGCTCGTGCCTCAACGTCCATCTAGACGCCTTGGGGTCTGAATGGCTCATAAGCGCTTCCCATATGCGCCGGGCGTTGAGGGGCATAGCCTGAAGGTCCCAGCGTATTGAGAGGCACACTCTGATGATCGCTTGGGCCCATATATGGGCTTCCAACCCTCTCATAGGTGTAAGGGGTCTTTTCCGCGCGTGTTCTTCTCGCTTCTTTGCTGCCGGGGTTGTAAGGACTCCTGCCGCTGCAACAGCAAACACTTAGTGTCCAGAAAAATCCAGCTCCTATTGCGAATGCTGTGCCAATCCAAGTCAAGGCCAGAGACGAAGTACCAACGGTGCTCTTGATGCCGTAGTCCTTCTTTAGAGTTTCGTTGAGGGCGGCCTTCAAGATGACGTAGACAGCAGTGGCAGTTATACTGGCAGCGATGATGAGGAAAGACATTGCGGAGGCGCAGAAGGTTGTGAAGAAAGATCCCCATCTTGAAAATATCGCGGTAATACCAACGGCCAGTGTAATGGAAGCGGCACTCAAAGCCCCAACGTAGAGGTAGAAAATAGCCTTCGACGCATCATGGTAGGCGTCCAAGCCATCTCGAAAGCTCTTGGGGAGGTAGTCGTCAACTGGAACGCCGGTGTCATTTAGCCCCCAGACTTTAATAGGGTTGAACCAGAAATAGGCTTTTGGGTCCGTGCAGTTGGCGTATGTGTCATTGCCGTTCCAGGAGCAATATGAACGAAGGTAAATTGTGTAGAAATCTTTCATGCCCAAGGATTGCTTTGCGGCTTGGAGAGCGCCGCCGAGAATGGTGGAGTTCGAATCTGATCCTAGGAGGTCTGAAGAGGAACCTAATGTTATGTTGGTCAAGTCGATCTGAAGCGAATTCATGTGTTAGCCAAAATCCCTTGCGAAAATGACCGGATTGAGAAATCCTCACCTTCAAGAAATATAGATGATCGACTGTGTCGTTGCGGTCAATGGTGCCGGCCAAGAAGACGAGTACCATGCATATGAGCACGGCCAAAGTGAGGAGAAAAGGCGCTGCTATACAGCAGACACGTCCGGCGTTGACCATCGTGGCAGGTTGTGAGAAAAGGTATTGTGAAGGTGTTCAAGTTTGCAGCAAGTCAGCTGTGAGACTGCAGAAACGGAAGTTTTTGGAGAGGCAGAGAGACTCGGGAGGCTTCGTGTTTGAGTGGTTTCAGATGCGGGGGAAGGTCGCCGACTTTTCTCGACAATTTCTTCGCTGTCGAGAGCAAACTGCAAACGAGCTATGCTGGCGACAATGAGGAAGTTGTTGATGGCTAGAAGTGAGAAAGAGAAACCGAGGTGTGAAATGTATGTGAAAAAGTATTATGACGGCGAATACGTGGAAAGACGTTTGATCGGGGGCGGAGTAAGATTATGGGGCCAGCTTTGGTACTGGTACGCTTTCCAGGCAAGTGCCAGGGCTCCTAGTCTAGTCGTGCCCTGCAGAAGTGTTAGGCGAATTACCAGACATGGAAAATAGAGACGGGTCTAGAGGGAGTAGGAGCGCACTTAAAGCACGCTTGGAAATGAGTTGCAGCTGAGGATACTGAGGCTGAAAAGAAACAAGCAGCCAACGTCTCAAGTGGCACAGCATCTACGGAGCATCAACGTCGCACTAAAACGGCTCAGCCATACTGCGACGTCTTCGGGCCTCGTCAAACTCGTCCATCGTGACCAACATGAAGAACTCAACGTGACTGCGACCTCTTGGAAAGTACGTATTCTCACACGCAGCGAGCCACGGCCTATACTACAGAACACACACGCGGCGGGTGGGTGGAATTTCCATGTGGGACGGATCATGGTGCCATGGTGCCACAGTGCTGACTGGCGCAGGGGAGTTAAAAAGATAACCCAAGGGCCTGGTGCATGCTTAGCTCGTCTCCCTTCGCTATGATCAACCAATTCCGCACAAAATGCGAGATGCCCACCACAGATGTGGTGATGACTGTTTCTCCAAATCAAGTCTTTACCAAAGGCAGAAACGACGAATGTGGCTGCGACGGTAGATGGGAAGGATCGTGCTTGTCGATCCTCCTAAAGGACGCACACTCAGAGTGGAAGTAGTTGTTGGCTAGGTGCGCACTGCAAATGATAGCCGTACCCCAACAAATGCTTGAATAAGCATCGAATGAGGGACTAATCAGTATCTTGATCTTGGTAAACTGGTTTATTTATAGTCAGTCTATATAAGATTCGGGCTCCGTAATCGTATCCGTATGGGACACCGGCGGCGAACACGTTCACGTGGTAGCTACAGTATGATCTCGCTTGAGTTTGGACTGGAACAACAATCAACTCAAATTTGCATTCATTATTACTATGGCCGTGGGACAACATGGCGCAGACCCCTTTCTCCTCGTTCTGCTTTTCGCGGCATTTCACGGTGGTGTATTATTGCGATGGAAAAAAGCACACAATGCATTCTCAATTGCAGTTGCAGTTGCACTCGCACAATCACATGTCTCTGATCGACGCCGATCCCCTGCTGCGCCATCCAAAGGATTTACGTTCTCGCGGGGTATTTGGTCTTTCATTTCTCCAGCTTCAATGCCGTGTTCTGTCTCGATATTGCCAAGCCACGTCGACTCATTCTTTCATATCCTACTGTTCGCATTCAGAGGGGTTGGGTGAGACAAGATTTCCTGTCTGTTTTAAGCGGCAACGGCATGCTGGCCTAGAGGACAATGAAAAACAATTAGCGATCTGGTTCGGCAATGACGCTGGGATGTGTGTTTCTTATACCGTTGGTTTGTTGTGGTCTTTCCTCTTCCTCTTCCTCCTCCTCTTCTTCCTCCTGTTCATACTCGCCATGTTGGCCTGCAGGGACCCAGCTATCACGGTCGTTCTTGATGGGCTGATCTTGGCCAGAGAGATCAACGCCTTCTCCCTTGGTGGAGTTGGCCTTCCTCCTCTGGCTCAGATTGCGTGCACGGGTGGACAGATTCGATCGGACCTGCGCAGTCGATGAGACCCAGTTGGTCAAGGCGTCTTCGCAGTCTTGGATGATTGCCTTGGAAGCCTCATAGCCGTCGTAGGCATTGCGAGTCTCGCCAGGGGTAACAGGATTATCATCAATGAGCTCGAGCAAGTGCTTGCCATATCCTGCGATAATGGCCACTTTCTCGCAGTGCTCGCGAATTGCGTCAAATTGGTAGTTGAAGGCCGCCTTCAGCTTCTCACGTGTGATATTGGACAATTGAGCTTCGGCAACAAGCGACTCAGCTTCGGCACGCACGAGTTCCTGTTCCAGGACCACAATGCGAGGGCTGTTGGGCTCTTTGTATTTGAGCTGCGCAATTTGATCTGTGATCTTTTGCTTGCGGTCACGCGATGGCTGAACGGAGGCTTCGATGTTTCGAATGGACTTGATGGTCACGCGATATTGATCGTAGCGGTCGACGAACTGATCTTCAAGCTCGCCAATCTCGTAAATCAAAACACCGAGCTTGTCGGTGACATCACTGACGTCTTCGTCGCATGCCTCTCCCCAGATGGAGAGTTGTTGCTTGGTGACACAGTCAGAACAAACACCTCGGGTAGAGCAAGGATAGAGACTTACAGCAACCTCCATTCGCTCTCGTCCAACTAATTCCATGCTTCGCATAACATTTTTCTCCATCTTAACAAGTTGCGAGAGTTTCTTCGCGAGATCTGGGCCGAAGGCGCCGGCGGTTCCCTTCCGGAAGGCATGTCCTGTTGCCCATGGTCAGCATCTTCTCTGTGATGTCACAAAGGAATGTGTCCCTTACCGAAGTTACCACGACCAAACAGACGGCCGCTTTTGGTGGACGACGCCGGCGGAGGAGGGTTTTCAATCTGGGAGGCTGTAGGAGCGCGCGATTGGCGCATGGAGTATGTGCGATGCATCTTGAAAGGCGGTTGCGATTCGCTTATATAGGTAGTTTTTGAGTGGGGGTGGTCTGCTCGTGCTGATGCTTGTGCTCAGTTCGAGACACAGCGGACGAGGAACGGGTGGGAAGATCTGACTGTCTGCTACTCAAGGCCACGTTAGCTCACAGCAGATAGTTTAAGTACAGTTGCTGAATGAGTAATAGATGAAGACGTAGAAGAAAGAACTCCAGAGTCAGCGCAGGTGAAAGTAGATGAATGGTTTAACAGGGTCCTGTGTCTCAGCGTCTGGATGCACAGCCGCGCCGCTCTGGAATGACGTGTCGGAAAGGTGCGGGAGGAGCTCTGGCCTGAGGCGCTCAAAGTTCAGACCGAGATCAGGTTTCGCTGAATTGCGATTGGCATGCGAAACTGAGATACGGGCCCCGGCAAGTCGAACTCTGAGGGATGTTCTTTCGCCTCAGGCCTCTCAGTCTTAGCTGGAAAATGTGCCTCACGACACACTTGCTCACTGAGGGTGATTTACCAGGGATCCGCCACAGCGTCACCACCAGCTCCACCGATAAACTCGGCCGTCGAATCGCTTGTTGATGGGGTCACTGGATCACAGACAAGAAGCAGTAGATGAGAATGGCAGTCTACTCACCACACAGGGAAGTTTGGATTGTAAAATATTTCACCGATGCAGGTACGAGGGTCAAAAAAAAGAGAGAGCTGAAAGCTTTGGAGAATTCGACTGGGAAGCTTGGGGAAGCTGCAACCTTGAGAAGCTGGAGGAAGCTGCCAGTGGGAAAAGCTGGAGCTGGGCCTTTTAGGGAAACGGGTGGGCGGCTGAATAAGGAGCGGAGTAACCCAGATAGCCTGTTATGATGCAGTCGGGGGGGCACCGCCGTAACCACCAGTGCCACCTAAACAACCTAACAAACTTATAAACACAAGCTACTCTAATCGTTGTCGAGAGCAACTGCTGCTGATGTATTGGTGCTAACAAAAGCGCCCCCGAACCCGCCGCCGCTCACGTCATCGAATTGCAGATGCGCAAAGTGGCTCATAAAGAATCCATCAAACATTGAACTCAGTTTGCTGTTTGCGACGGCGCCTATGTACCGTGGTGCCATCAGCCGAAGCTACTCGTGTGCTCCTACTTGTACACAGCATCAATGCCGATGCATGCCAGGAATGTTCCCGTTGCCGAACCCGTTGGCTGCATAAGTGTCATTCCACTATGCTCGTGGAAACCTTCTTTGACCCTTCCACACACTCGCACATGTAGCTCCCCTCGTGCTCCTCTTCATACAATTCGTCATTAACCTCTTTGTTCCTGACCTGCATCGTCCCGCTGAATGCCTAATGGTCTTGCTTGGACTTGTGTCTTCATCCCATTCCGTTTTCTCGTTTCCCACGCTTGTTGCTGGGCTCTTCCTCCAAATCTCTTGTCGTTAGCACCGATCTTTCTCTTCCGCTCCGCCCCTGATTTGGGCGGCTTCATTGTCGTCTCGCCTGCAGATCTCATGTGCTCCGAACTACCTCTTCTAGATGGATGAGAAGAATTGGGTGTACCATTACCCACATCGCTTCGATGACTTCTGGGCGTACTTCGATTTGAACCAGGTTGACGGCTTCCCAGCCCTCTTACTTGTCCCAGGTCAGAGTCTTCGGACATATCTTCGTCAAGGGCCACGTCTTCAGATATGTGACCATTAGTCTCCCGATAATCCGAGTCCTGCGAATCGTCCATCTCTGTGATTTTGAGAATCTGATCACTTGAAAAAGAAGAGCCGTCTTCTCCAGACCTGTGGCGACTGGTTCGAGAGCCTTCAATGCCAGATCTTTTGCGCTTGGTTTTGCGAGTGGGCCCCGCAGATATCGGCTCGCCATCGTCGTCTGATTCTTCAGAGCTTTCTCCAGCCAGCCTGTTCCTACCAGTGCTTCGAGCCAGGCGCTCCTTGGAATGGGGTATCAGCGCTCTGGCAGTCGCTGGTCTCTCTCCTGGCTCCCAGAAATACTTCACTAATTCGGCTGAATATCCGTACTTCCACAACAACTCTTCGCCTGCTCTGATATCCCGTTTGGCAAAAAGTCCGATTCTTACGACTCCGCTGCACAGCAGACTCTTGGCCTCAACGTTGATGTGCTCTTCTCTTTGTGAGTTGTTCATGAACCTCATCTTGTTTCCGTTGTTGGAAGCATCGATCTCCTGGCCTAGGTTAAGATTAAATAGATATTCTTGATTAATCAAATGATAAATCGTCCCTCTCCTGTTGCCTTCGGATCGACTGATGATCTCCCCAGTGTACTCGCCAATGAATTCGCTCATCTTAAGATCCGCTCGGCTGTATAGTCCATATCCTTGCACCTGACTTGGAGATTTTGTGGTATGGGCAGGGAGACCCAGCTGGATACGGTTGTTTTTGCAGCGACCAACGCGGATGTTGTCCTGATATTTGTTCGAAGAGTCCAAGACATCCACCACACCGCATCTACCACACAGATGAGGGTCACATTCGCGACTGAAAAGCCAACACTCACATCTGCTATCTTCGAAGCAGATCCTTTTGCCACCAGCTTTGCATGTACACCCACGAAATCGTCGCTTGCAAGACAAGTCGCATCCACAAAATCGTTCACAATGGACCTTGTTGCTGGCGCAGGTACAGGCAGGGTTGTTCTGACAAGGTCCATCATGAGAACAGGGAAGAAAGGGGGGCCGAGTCCCCAGGTCTGCGCTCCTTGAAACGTCAGGATTCTGGACTGGCTTTTTCTTGTTCTTCTTTTGGGCCTGAGTCCGGGCGGCACTACTGTCAGAGGTGGCACCTAGCGCTTCTTCGGCGTGAGGGTGGTCGAAGATGGCAAAAACCATGTGGTTGAAGACCATAAGGCAGTCGACATCTTTGATGATGCGAGAAATAAGACATGGCCCTCGTTGATTGTGGAGATAGAACGGCATTAATGTCTCTACCAGAGCCTTCTGTGAAGCCGAAAGAAAAGGCTGGAACTTCACTTCTGAGACATTGATGTTGCGACGATTATTCACGTCCCAGAAACACGCAGAGCCGCACAGCTGGTCATCTGCTAGGACAGACCTGACAGGTTGGTCAGGAGTCCGTATGTCACCGCTAACGATCCCGTTGGTCTGTCTGCCTAGGATTTGGCGCAAATTCAAAGAAGGAGAGACGCAAAATGATCCACACAGATGACCCTTGCCATCCACACGCGGAGTGCTGTCTGGTAATGAGACAAATCTCCGAACATTTGAGTCATGCTCGCTGTCATTCACGAACGGCGTTGTCATAGACCACCCGGAAACATTTCGATCTCCATCGGGGTCGTCGAAAGATCCATGGTCTGGACAGTTGTGCCGAAAGCAAATCAAGCAGAGACTCGATGGCTGGCCCAAAGATTCTCGTACAGTTTCATACTGTGGTTGAAGAAGACCACCAACAGCAACGTGCCATAAACTTATTCCAGCAATGTCGTGAAAACAGAGAGCCAGCAGCGCAACGGAAGCAAGCTTTCGATCATCTGGAGGAGGAATTTGCGAGAAATCTGCTTCGTTAAGATAACTTTGGTGACTGCTCGAGTTGAGGCCGCATTTCCTGCAGCTCTCAAGCGCTTTTTTCCCATCTGTGATAGCGCGATCAATTCCAAATTTCGCGTACGTAAAGAAGTAGAGGACGTCATTTTGTTCGATGTGAAGTCGATTGAACATGTCCGTTGCCCAAGGTTTCCAGAGCCAAACTAGCTCCTGGCATTGTCGTTGTTCCTTTAGACAATCAAATTGCGTGTTGTAGTAGGCATGGAAATCGTCATATTTTTGAGTTGCATCAGGGTCTTGAGTCTCATCTTCAGCATCATATGCCCAATATTTGGCCGTGAGGTAATTTGGGGCAAGTATACTTGAAGAAACCCTGCCAATAGATTTGTATCTAGGCAATAATGTTGCTTTGGCGGCGTAGGACTGCTGAGGCGCTCGAATTGTCACTAGTTTCTTATTCTGTGTCCGAGCCTTTGGGCTCGATTTGAGTGCTTGCGCTGAGTCTTCCAACGATTTGTTGGCCGACTGTCGCTGCTCGATAAGCGCACGGAAAGGATCTAGGGGTTTCGCATCGATCTTGGGTACAGGCCGGGTCTTAGCATCAATAGTAGCCTGCCGCAATTCTGCTTGGACATTCCTCTCTTGCCAGGCACGCAGCTCCAGGCGAGTGCCTTTAATTAGACTGATGATACCCTCGAGCGTCAGGGCTACCTCAGGCAATTCAGCAGAGTTGACCGAGGCTTCAGAAGACATACTCGCGCGGTCAGGTTGCTGATAGTCTCCACTCGCAGTGGAGTCGGTTTCGAGGTGATCATTGAACTGGTCCTTGGTGGTGGTCACTTCTGAACCATTTTGATGAGCTCCTACTTGTGATGGGGCCTGTGTTGGCGGCGGTCTTAGAGCGATCTTAGCGTCTGTTGTCCCAATGGCATTTGGAGAAAGACCTCGCAAAGGAGCTCGAGGGCTCTGGACTGGCGCTGGCGCTTGCGCTGGCAGGTGGTCTGCGTTTACGCGACTGGAAGGTTCTATCGTACTGCTGTGTGTTAGGTTTGATATTTTCAATTTCAATAGCAGATTCGGTTTCTCTCTAGGCGTATTTGAGGATTCTCTCTCTGGCAATGCTGCCTTTCGACCATTGTGAAAATTTGATGGCGTGTATTGTTTGAAGGATGTCGGGAATGACGAGGTTGTAGTAGTGTTGAGGATTTTTGCAGAAGATGCATGAATTGACGAAGAGCGGACTGTCGAGGTTTGATGTCTCTCAGGCTGAGTTTGCTTTGCAGATTGGGGAACACGGAAGCCTTCGGAGTGAGGTCTTTGACGAGGAGTGGACACATTTGGAGTCCAAAATTCAGGCGGTCGTGTTTCAATGCTCATAGGAGTGCTACGCTGCACCATGAATCTGGGTTGCGCAGCCGATGAAGGTCGCTGATTATCAGATTGCCGATTCTTTTCCGAGTCGAAAATATCCCGCACAGGGAAAGATTCTTGTCCTCGCTGTGACGCATCGGACGCAGCCTGAACGAATGTTGTCCTTGAGCTATCTGGCGACTCTTTGGCAGGAGGATCGACTTTTGACTTGGTCTGAGATCCTTTGACCGGCGCTTCATCATCACTGTCAGAATCAATCTCTATCACAGACGGAGGTTGCGGCCGGCTGGAGAGGTTATCTTCATCTTCGGAGTCAGATACCACAAGTATAACCTTGTCACCAGGAGGCTTCGTGTTGCTGGTGCTACGATTGGGCAACGGAGAGTTCCGGTTCATCCATGGAGTCTCATGAGGATTGAAGCGCCAGGCTGGACGCGGTGGTTGCTTGGACGAACTCGAGGCTTTTTGCTGCGCAAACGAGGAATGTCGGCTGCGAGAGCTCATTTTGAACAGAAGGGTGATTTGATGCCAGATGTTTAACAAGTACGGGCATCAATATAGGGCTAAGTGTTGAAGTAGGAGTAAGGCAGCGTGTCTCAAACTAGACGCCAGCATTAGACCACGGCTGCCAAATCCGCTGAGTCTCGAGGACAGTGGCAAGGTTCCATGAGAATATCGTCGGGAGGCCAAGTTCAGGATTTGATTGAAGATCTTGTTGAAGGTGACATCGTAGACAGCGCACTGGGATTGAATTGAATTTCAAGATACTGGCTGGACTGGCAAGCCCAACTCTGAAGTCTCAGGCTCTTGGCGTTAATTGCCTGTAATTCAAGAAAGGAGCGCTTTACGCGTTACGCGTTGTAAAGAATATGTCACGTGCCGTCCAACCAGAATAAATTCAAATTGACTCATTTGGCTCGCTTTCTCATTTTTCATTTCGCGACCTTGTCACGAATAGCTTAGGCTAGTGCTCATCAATGCCAGAATGCACTCTACAGGTAAGAATCTCAAAGGTGGCAGTCAAATCCCGTCTCTGACTTCTGCAGTGGGAGACCGCGACTCTGCCCGTCACTGCTCTCGAACTCGTCCAGCTCGATGGAAACTCCTTTCTCCTGGCAGGCCGGGGACCTTGTCTAGATATATTCACGCCTGACGGGACTCGGTTGCTCTCTTCGCGAATCTTTGATTCTCAGCCAGTGCTGGGGATTAAAGTTACACGGAACGATACTCCAAATCCTCATAATCCTCGACTTGTCGTGACTTGGGGTGGCTCTCAGGTTCGGCTGGGAAGTCTCTCATTTGAGCAAGATGACGCGAATTCGTCTCATTCAATTCCGGATTTTTGCCTTGGAGAACCGCATAATAGCCCGGATTGGGTATTGGACGCAGTCATCGACGACCATAGTGTCTTGATGCTCACAGCGCACAACCAACTGCTCGAAATGCCTCTGATCTGCAATGATGAACAAGTTGCCCTAGCCCATGGCAGCATCTCCATATTTGACGGTCCACATTCTTTCCTCTATTCTGGATGCTTATCGATTGCTGGGCCGAGTTCGTTGATAATTGCATCTGGGACAGTCTTCGGGGAAATACTTGTTTGGACATGTTCACGAGAAGCAACTGACCATCCATGGCTTCCACAGTTAAGACATGTGTTCCTAGGACACAGAGGATCTATATTTGGGGTCGCAATCTCGCATGCTTTTGATGTCGCTGGGACTCGCCGATGCCTCTTGGCGAGCTGCTCTGATGATCGTACGGTAAGACTCTGGGATATCAGTGACTGCCATCTGCCAAGCCACAAGCCTCTTACTGCCATCACGTCTATTGAGACTGGCTTCGGGCACATTAATCAAGTTGGTCAATCTCATATTGCATCTTCATGGGGCCATGGTTCTCGTATCTGGGACGTGGAGTTCGTTCAAACCAAGCTACGCAGCCACGATCAAGGTATCATCCTCTTATCGAGAGGCGAAGATGGTGTCTGTCAAGTGTGGTCAGTTGAGCTCCACCCAAGTGTAGGAGATGAACTTGGTTTGACCGCCGTTATTGCGCCAGAATCCAGCGCTCGACATCACTTGGGCAAGAATGTCTGGTCCATGTGCCAAAAAAATGACGACCGTGGCCTGCTCGTGTACACCGGTGGTGCCGATGGCCAGATAATTTGCCGAAAATGGAATACCTCTGGTCCAGTCGTGCTGCACTACCCTACGACCACCATATCTTTCAATGAGATCACCACTTCCGCGGTGCCTTTGAAGCACTATCTGTTGCTGAATGATCACGAGTGTCTGGCATCTACAGACCAAGGGCACTTGTTCAAGCTCACAATTATACAGAGTCAATTAGTCTGGCGCCAGATACATGATACTCTACGAAATGGCAGCTTAACAACGTGCTTGATCGAAGGCCAAGGCTTCATTCTCATAGCACATCATAGAGGGGAAATCTTCGCACTAGCGTCTAATCAAGAATCTGTCCGACCCGTGCCCTCAGCGCTGGATTGTGGGATATCTTGGATGCAGGTCGCCAGCAACACTTCAGCTGATCATCATTCCGTAAAAACATGCATTGTTGCAGTCTTGACGAACAGAGATACGGTTTTACTTTGGGTCGGTATGGATGAGGGATCTATTCAGATGAGTTACACCTCTCTCAAAGTGCCAGATTCATTCACGATTACAGCATGCCACTATCACCGGCCAAGCAAATTTTTAATACTTGGTTCCCGGGCGGGCACGCTTGCCATATACGCCGACATTGGACCCAAATCAGGGGTGGTCAAAGACCCATATTGTCTTCGTAATGTTCACGGAACGGATTCTGTAACTTCCATTTCTGTTCTACAGCGACATTCGAGCAGGAACGACTCTCAGCAGGAAGGAGTCCATGTCCTTACAACTGGTCGTGACGGAAATTACGCCATTCACCACATCGAAGTCAAGTCGTATGAAGAAGAAAATCAGCTGATTGTGACTGTTCTTCATCTATCCGCCCCTCCATTCGGGCCAAATATTGAAGGGGCTTACTTACATGCTCGGGAGGGTGCTTCAGCAAACAGTGAGACAGATGTGATACTATATGGGTTTAGATCCACCTCATTCGTCGTGTGGAACGAAACTCAACAGAAAGAGATTCTGTCTATCGTTTGTGGCGGCCCTCATCGGCCTTGGTCATTTAGGGATAACGGAGGCTCTCAGAGAAACGCGACGAAGTCTTTCATATGGACAAAAGCAAAAACATTCAACTGGCATAACAGTCCTGGGACTGACCACGAAGTTGTTCAACGAGGGAATCATGGACGTGAAATCAAGGCGGTAGCCCGATTTCCGCCATCATTCTCGGGGTCGCTTGGTATAGGCTTAACGGCGACGGGAGCCGAAGATACAAACATTCAGATCGTCAGATTTTCCAGATCAAACACCTCGGCCAGGTCGTCAATTTCACAAATCCCAGACCAGCTAGACAATGATATCAAATTTCACACTATCGCAACGCTCAAGAAACACACTACTGGTCTACAGCATCTCGAATTTTCGCCTTCTGGACAATATCTTTTCAGCAGTGCTGGTTACGAAGAATTCTACGTGTGGAAGCTCAGTTTCGACGTCCCATTAATCGACATAGGGACTGTATTATGGGATATCATGCCCTCAGAGGAAGAAGATTCGGATGCTCGGATAATGAGCTTCGACGTGCAAAGTTGTGGCGAGGAAAGAAGCGAAGCCAACGAAATACACACTATTTTGATGGCTTACTCGAATGGGAAGAGCAAACTCGTTCGTTATATCCCTACGGCATTTAGGAGTCAGGGGCGCTTTGAAACTTTACGAGAGATCAACTACGGCACCTTCTGCGTGATGCAGGCTTCTTTCCTCCGTTCTTCGCATTGCCTGCCGGATCGGAGTCTGCAAGATGGGTTCAGAATCTTGTCCGCTGGGACAAATGGATACCTGAATTTGAACTCCGTCACTGGCGAGTCTGGCATGAACAATTCGCTTACCCTCCAGGATACAACGCCGGACTTGGCCATGGAAGTTCAAAAGGTGCATCAAAGCAGCATTCTAAGTATGGATGTCGTCACTCTCAACGCAACAACTCACTTGATCACAACGGGTGGTGACGATAATGCATTGGGTCTGACGCTTCTTACGTCGTTGTCTTCCCATGCAGTCGAACATAGCCCCTTGAACGGGGTGCTAGCGGACGCGACGCATCAATTCCGAACACTTCTCATTCCGAGCGCACATGCTGCCGCTGTGACTACGCTGAAAGCAACATGCATCACACACGGGCCTACGAATACTTCGGCCACAGTGATTACTGTGTCCAATGACCAGCGGATCAATGTCTGGCGAATTTGTGTTGACCTAGAAAAGACTCTCCCTGGTGCTTCAGTAAATGCTGGAAGCGACGCTCTATTTGAAGCTATGCAGGTCAACTTAGTGGGAAGCGCGTGGACGGGCGTTGCTGATGTGAGTGGGATTGAGATACTAGAGGATATGATAGATGATGAGAGAGACCTCGGTGGCAGCAGCGAAGGACGTCGGCGGATGTGCAGTATCCTGGTTGTTGGTGTAGGCATGGAAGTGGTGAGCTTGAAATTTGACAGTGGCATGGGGCATAAGCGCACCTAATATAAAGAAGAGCAGCGCTAGAAATGATCAAGAAGCACACCGTTTTCAGCCACTTCTCTTGCTCTCTTTAACAGTGCAACCCCACTTCCCTCACGGAAAAAAAAGGTTGCGACATGGGAAAACCACATCGATCTCGATAGCCTCTGAGGGGATCGAACCCTCGACCTTCTCCGTAAGACATTCCCCGTGCGATCGTGTGTCACGTGAAGTGTAAAGGAGACGTGATGAACCACTACACTAAGAGACTTGAGTGGGTGATTTATTTGTGTGTCAAATCAAGTACTAAACTGAGGGCATATGGTATATAACTTATCTTTATTTTTGCCCCGCTTTGCCAAGTTATCCCCGCCCCGATCTCTCCAAACGTGATCTCCTAGACCTGCCGAGCTGCTCAGTTCAAGGTCGGATTAACCATCCTCAAAAATCTCTACATTTGGGATACTCGCAATTGACGTACAAGAATTATATTTCCATGGCCTAGTACCGCATGGCACTGCCCAAATTCGCCGTGAAACCCGATGTAAAGCCCTAGCTCGGTTCTTTGGCGGCGACTCCGTCTCTCACACAATAGGATCGAGGTAAGGGAGGCTGAATACGAGGACGCCGGCCTGTACGAACCAATGGACCTATCCCTGGATTTTCAGGAGTCCGGAAAGAGGATGTGGCTGAGAGTTGCTACAGCTGAGAAGCAAGGTCAATGGAAGAGGTACCGCTGAGAGAAGAGCACTTTGTGCTAAATATCTCGAGCAATTACTCTCATTCCAAGCTGCATTCTGTCACATTCAACCTCTTCATGTTCCAAGCAACAATTAAATCGATCTGTTTCTTTCTTCCTGATCTCTAATCATGTCTCCATCTACCATTCCAGCCTATGTTGTACATATTGATGGGTCAGACAAGCGCTACCGCGAGCACCCTGTCCTTGATTTCCTATTCGATCACCAAGAGGCCTTTGACCACGGCAACATGAAGGCAGAGCCATATACTCAGTACCACACCAGTGACTTCGTCTTTACAAAGTCTGACGGCACGGTCCTACCTCCAGGCGAAGCATCCTGGAAAGGCTGGCTGGGAGGGTATGCTCCTTTCACCGAGCACCTTCACGAGGCTCGATACTGCTGCGTATATGAACGCAACGGCGGCTGGGAAATGATGGGCATCGCACATGTTTACGGCAATCTGGTCGTCCCTGGGGACAAGACTAGGAAGGATCTGTCTGGGCGTCAGTGGGATATTGAGGTTCCAGGCGCATTTCTCTTCGCCTGTGTCCCAGACCCCAGCGGTCCGAAGGGATTCAAGGTCAAGTCGATGACTTTGTTCGGGGATGGAACTCCAGTGGTTGGCGAGATGATCAAGCGTGGAATGGTGAAGCCTGAGGATCTTGCAAAGTAAATTCATCCAGAGTCGAGTGCCAGAGAATTTCGGTTGGAAGCACGTTGTACTCGTAGATGACTGGATCGAAGCATGCTCTGCTACCATCAAGCACAAGAACCCTGGACCACCGGTGTGCCATCATTACAACTGCTGCCCTAGTAATCAGCTGCATATTTGATAAACATAGTCCATGGTGTCAAATTTGCATTTTCCTTGGCCGACAAGAGCTACCTAGAACTGTGGTGCACCAACTCGCGAGAGCTAGGTACCTAGATGCCAGGGCAGGCGGCTCGCCACGCTCGCCACGCCCGCAACGCTTGTTTCTCCAACTGTCCCAAATGTCTTCTCTCCAGCAACCCAATAGAAGCGCCCTGAGACTGATCGAAACGCCCTTGGAAAGGCATGGATTACGCAAGCGGAGATGACAGTAAGCCAATGATTTGTTGTCGCAAGATGTTGAATACGCTCGTCCGAGGGAAGGCCTCGGTTGTCTGGATTCGCAGCCCTAGTATTTGACTAATTGATATACAGTATACGAAGGCTCACTGCATCAAAAGGGAGTGCTCAAGGCTGATTTGGAGAACTCTCATTATCAAACTACGTTTTTATATGGGACTGCTTCAATAATAGCCTGCAAGCGCGATACTAGCGGTGGCAGCGCCAATGGAGTACGATACTTCCACGATGAAGGGCGACCCTCTCCCAGGAGCAGCGGCGCCTCAGAAGAACAGCGCAGGAGATCATCGAGGTTACCTGCGAGCTCAGTCCAAAGCCGCAGATGTCGCTGTCCTCAAGGAGACTGTCACGCTGCCGTTCTCGGGTCGAACTGCCAAGAATAGATTCTTGAAGGCACCGATGACAGAGCGACTGTGCCATTGGAATAAAGAAGGCGAAGATATTGTATTGCCCCCACCCGACTCGGCATTTGGCAATAGAAGAACTGAGGTTTACTGATGAGGATCTATAGTCAGCCCGTGGCATGCCTAGTCCCGAATACTTACACCTCTACCGCCGCTGGGGTGAAGGCGACATTGGCATCATTGTGAGCGGCAATACTATGGTCCGCTACGACGCAGTTGAAGCGTACGGCAACCCCATCATCGTCGACGACCATGATGGTCGCATAGCTAAGTTCAAGGAAGTCACGGACGCGGCAAAGGCCCATGGGTCGTTGATTGTGGCCCAACTGTCACATCCTGGCAGGCAGGGTAACAAGTATCTCAACCCGAACCCCGTCAGCGCGAGCGATGTCCATTTGACCATCAAGTGGGCTGGCAATGAGTTTAACAAGCCCCGACCATTGTCAGTTGCCGAGATCAAAGAGATGGTCAAAATCTGGGGCGAGAGTGCCTATCTATGTTGGAAAGCAGGTTTTGACGGGGTCCAGGGTGAGTATTCTGCATCGCCCACAGCTTCAAGTTGGCAAGGAAAAAGAACATTCGCTCATCTGATGTCTTGTAAGTGCACTGTGCCCATGGCTATCTCCTAGCACAATTCCTCAGCCCCACGACAAATCAACGTACCGACGAGTACGGTGGCGACTTGAACAACCGTTCCCGAATCGTCTTTGAAATCATCACCGAAATCCGGCGTCGAGTCACGGATCCGAGCTTCATCATCTGCGTCAAGCTCAACTCGGTCGAGTTCCAAGACAAGGGCACCACGCCGGATGACGCGCGGGACTTGTGCCTCAAGCTCGAGGAAGCGCGGGTGGACTTTGTCGACCTGAGTGGCGGTACGTTCGAGGGACGTGCCTTTGAACACAAGAAGCAGAGTACGATCGCGCGCGAGGCGTACTTCATTGAGTTTGCCGAAATGATCCGTCCGCTGTTGAAGAAGACAAAGGTCTACGTGACCGGTGGGTTTCGCACTTCGGCAGGCATGGTCAAGGCGATCCAAGAAGGCGCCTGTGATGGCATTGGTATTGGGAGGCCCTTGGCCGCGGAGCCATACCTTGTCAAGGAGATTCTGGAGGGAAAGATCACGGGTGCGCTGGAAAATTATGTGCCGCTGCCCTTGCACACACAGAGCAGTGGCACGCAGTTGCATCAGATCGGTCAAGGCGAGGAACTGGTTAGTGACTGGTCTGTAGAGGCTGAGGTCAAACGGTGGGTCAAGGCGCATGAAAAGGAAACAGAGAGAAAGATTAGTATCTTGCCAAAAGTGGACAGCTCGGGATACGCAACGTTGAAGGCGGAGGCTGGGTTTGCATATCTGGCGGCTTGAGTGGGATGCACGTTGCTGTAGGTCTCAACTACTTACTCATCGAAAGAGCGCAAACGCAAATAGAGAAGACGTAGAAAGACGGTCTGTAGAGGCAGAAAGTCGTTTTTGAAGAGTTTCTTTTCGTACTTGAAGTTTTCGGCATGACTTTCAATTCATGCCTCGTGCCTCATACCAGAGAACCTATGCTCTAATTCCGATATGCGCGAGAGAGCGCTGCAGAATTTCAGCTTGCTTGCAGATCTTGCGCCAGAGCCGGGCGGCCTCTTTTTGGCGTCGAGTTCAGTCCAACAACCTTCGTTGCAGGCTTGATCTACGCAACCTCCCGCCCATGCCCATAGTCTTTGCCTTGTTAACCGCGATTCAGGATTGTGATCGTATCCGTAACGGTGCATCTAGAATTTCTGGAACGACTTGACTGCCTTTCCGGTTCGGGGCAACACACGGAGGACGTTGAATCGGACCTAGAATTCATGGAGTCGTCAGTTCCCTCACTTCCTTTTGATCCAGATCGATGAAATTTATGGAGTTTCTCACAGTCTTGCTTAAAGGTCGGCATTGGCCAACGGTAACCTGATCACCCTCCTCAACACGGAAAGCTGGAGAAACGTGTGCGGCAAGGTTCTTGTGTCTCTTCTCGTATCTGGCGTACTTGGGGACGAAGTGGAGGTATTCTCGTCGGATGATCAAAGTTCGGTGCATCTTGGTGGAAACGACGGTGCCGGTGAGGATACGGCCTCGGATCGAGACCATACCGGTGAAAGGGCATTTCTTGTCTGTAGAACGAAAGAGGAATGTTAGATGACCCTGTTTTTATCATTTCTTCAATTGTATGTGATCGCATGCTCATTCCTTCCGCCACGACTTTCGAGCTTCGACACCGAACATATCTCAGGCAGGATAATCACTGACCAATGTATGACCCTTCAATCGCAGTCTTTGGAGTTCTGAAACCCAAGCCCACGTCCTTGTACCATCTTCGACCGCCCTTGCCGACTCTCCTGCTCTTGGCCGCCTTTGACTTGTGGTTGAGGAAGATGTGAGGCTGCTTCTGGTACGCGCGCTCGGACTGGACTGTCAACTCGGTCGCCATGATTGCGGTGTTGGTTGACTGAAAGAAAGTTAGAGATTCGCAACAGTGACCATCAAAGTCGTTGTGGGCGCAGGTCAAACTCTGTGGGTAAAATTGGCGCCAAGAATTGCTGGCGGTGCGTCAATTGAGGCGAATCCGCAGTCATGTGACTTCGCGGGCATCAGGTGTTTATGCCTCGCTCTTTCCAGTTTAGTGCGTCGCGGTGGATGCCTTCAATGAAAGAGTGGGACGCGGCGAGTTTCAATGCTCTTGTGCACCAACACAACATCTTTACCCATACGCACCTCTTCTATATGGGTATCGTATTGACAGCCTCACAACAATCGATATCGCATCGCAATGGCCGACTCGGCTCCAAGCCCTCGAGCGAGTAGGCCCAAGTCTCGACAGTCCATTGCCCACATACCCTCAACGAGAGCGGCTGCTTCCAGAGACAATGCGACAACCGACATTGCTGCCCTCACAGCTCAAAGCGCTGAGGCCAAAGCAGCCAAAAAGAAGTCGCGTGGCAAGAGTTTAGGACCTGGAGGCCTGGAAGCTTTGACTGAGTCGTCTGGAAATGCGATAAAAGTACTCGAGCTTCCTGCTTCTCCATGTGCGTTGTTGACAAATGACAGGCCTCGACACCATTTCAGATAAAATCGATCCTTAAACCTTCGATACCCCTAACTCCGCCCAAAGCCATACCAACCTTTGACGAGCTACGAAAACGAAGCACCGGAAAGAGCAAGTCACCAGCGAAAAATGCTGTCGAGGAATTACTCATCGATTTTTCTACGCCCGGTCCCAGCAGACAAGATGGAGGCGAGGTTCCCATGACGGGTGCCGAAATTGTCGCGGATCCGTTCAGCCCAATGGCCCAAAGATCGCCTTCACGAGATATCACTGGTGGAGAGGGTAGTCAAAATCTTACACGCCAGCAAGAGGAAGAACGCAAGCGCCAGGCAGAGAAAGAGGCCATACTGGAACGACGGGCTGCGAGGCGGAAATCCATGGCGAACCGTAGAGTCTCTTTTGCCCCAGAGGCTACACTACACACGTGGAGCGTGATGGAACTCGTGGAGGACTCCACGACAAGCTCTGCGTCAAATTCTACCAGAAGACAATCTTCTATGACAGCGGCGCAATCCCCGGTCAAAGCTGTACCTTCACCGGAGAGGGCGCAGACTCCACCAGCACAAGTTGAGTCAAACGAGGAAGACGTGATCAAGGAATCGCCTGCAAATCAACAATCTCTGCATCAAAAGAAGAGACGACGAAGGAGCTCTGGGCTTGCTGAACCTGCGCTGGACAATACTCAAGAATCTATGTGCTCTTCAAGTCCTTCGGGCGATGTTACAACCAATAGCAGTCCAATTCAAGTCGAGGAGGGCATCGAGTCCTCAGATGAGTCAGATACCGATGGAGATACTGCCATGAGTATGGATGATGCGTCTGTACACTCAATAAATTCAGAGGCCTCGACGTCAAGCACGCAATCCAGTCTGGAACATCGACTTCGACAAGCAGCAGATCAAGCTGGCACCCGTGGTATCGACTATGATGAGAACGGTGACGACTTGCCAATGGAGATGGCTACTGGCACCATAACGAATGCTTTCAAACCTTGGGCGCAACATCACAATGTTGAAAACGACAACAGCGCAATCTTTGACCAAGAAAACCTGTACCCAGTACTTCCCTCTGAGCCTGCAGAGGCTGAGGACGACAGCAATGAGCAGACCGGCGACATGAGTATGGATGTGACGAGTGCTGTTGGCGGGATCGTCGTAAACCAGCCACCTGAAGACAAAGCTGCGAAAGCGCGTCGCAGAAGCAGCATCCGTCGTCGCCGCTCTTCTGGAAATGACTCCACATTTGACGAGACCATGGAATTTACGGTCATGCAAGGTGGAATCCTCCGTACCAGCGCTGATCGCACCAGTAACGGCGAAGCTTCTGATGAGGATATCAGTATGGAGTTCACGCAAGCGGCTGGGGTTGTATTAAGCGCTGCTGGTCGCAGGCAATCTTTGCTGTCCGAGATGGAAGATGAGAACGAGACAATGGATATGACTTCGGCAGTTGGTGGGATCTTGCCCCCTATTGAGGAGCAGACGGAACCTCAGACTGACGTGGAAGAACAAACCATGGCCATGGATATGACAAGACCCGTAGGCGGTATCTTATTCGGCAACAAGCGAGCGAAGAGGCAGTCTCTTGCACGTCAGTTTCAGAAGGAGACGCAGCTGGAAGCTGAAGAGGAGCAAACCATAGCCATGGATATGACCAGAGCTGTCGGTGGGATTCTCAGAGGTAATGTACAAGCAACAGTTGAGTCATCTGAGGATGGGAAGGTCATGTCTGTCCTACCATCAGCTCAAGGAGATACTCATCGCAAGAGTGATGCCGAGGATGAGCAAACAATGGCCATGGACATGACCAAAGCTGTGGGACAAATACTGTCTGGCAACAAGCGAGTGACGAGACATTCACTTGGAAACCAGATATCCGCCTCCCCACGACGTTTACCATCAGAACAAACAACGCCACGTTCTACACCAAAGTCTCGACACCAGAGGGCTTCAATAGCTTCTGAGACTGGCAGCCCAAGCCTCTCGCTGAAACCCCGACTATCAGGAAGACCACAACGCAGCGCGACGAAATCCTCTACAACTCCACAAACAAAGTCTCGAGAGTCTACACCTCTCAAGTCGGCGAGTAGATTACAAGGGACTCCTACGAAGCAAATTACTCCGCTTCCCACCAAACCAGATTCTCCCAACAAGACTCCGCTGTCAGCAAATGTCACGCACAGAGGTGCCTCTCCCAAGAAGCTATTCAAGGCCGAAATCAAAGCAAGGGCATCCCCGGCCTCAACACGACGAAATAACCTCTTCTCCCCTGGCAATCAGACCCCTAGCATTGTTCTGAAGGCATCTCGACCACAATTTCCCCGTCGGCGATCAAGTGGCATTGGCATCGATAAAGAGGGAATTGGCTCTCCACAAGTTGCCGCGCTGCTAGATCGTCGGTTTTCAATTGGTGAAGCTGCACCTCAGTTCAAACTCGTCAGTGTTGAGGCTGGCAAGTTACGGTCCGAAGATCCCCAGTTACTTGCTCAGGAAGTCGAAGCTGAAAGGGCAGAAGAGCAGCGACGAGAGAGTGGCAGGTTTGTCATGGAGCAGGAAATGGACGAGCCCCAGGAGGAGAATACTACCATGCAACTGAAAGACATGATTGAGTCGATGACGCCACAGAAGCCAAAGAATGGTAAAATGAAGGGGAGAAAAAGTCTCGCAGTGGGTACAGCTAAGGGTCTGTTGGGGAAGAGACCGGCAGAGCTTGATATGGATGATGAAGATGAGGTTGATTCTACACCCAAACGTCTAAAAGTTGTCTCCAGAGAAGGCAGCCCCGTGAAGAGAGTCCATCTGCCGAAACCTCCCAGCAAGGATGAGACCACCGGTAGAATCGGCGCGAGACTACAGGCTTCGTTGCAAGAGATGGCAAAAACTGAAAGGGAAACCCCTACGCTCAGAGCACGTTCACCCGCCAAAGCCTCTGTTCCACAAAGTCCAGCTCATACTGGCCGCTTCAAGGATGTTCAGAACACCTCTGATGCAAGACCTGAGTCCTTTGAGGACAAGCTTGATAACGTTGTTGGAGCGATTGACGTGTCCACGGCTCGGATGAAGGAAACGTCGATACAAGAGGAGCAAGACAAGATTTCACTACAACGATTTCTCAATATGACGAATATCCATTTCATCGAGCTGTCGACAACAAAGAGAAGGCACACGATGGCTCAGTCTATGCCGGCGCACGAATCCCAGGAAGGCGTGGGTGAAAGTAGTACCGAAGCGAACTTTGTCGCCGCAGCCACGACATTGCCTCTTCTCGAACTGTATCAACATGCTACAAGAGAGCTCAAATCCTACATCTCTACGGGTCGGAAGATCATCCGTTCTATCGAGGCGGAGACACTGGCTGAGCAACCGGCTCTATTTCGCGAATACGTTGATGCTCGTCCAGATGTGAAATTGATCATGGACAACCAATTCCGTAACGGAAAGGCAAATGCTCGTCTTCAGAGCAAGGAAGGCTGGTATCAATGGAGAGCACAACTTGTGGATGGCCTAAGAACAGGATTGCAGGGTATTGATCAGGGAATGAAAGCCGATCTCGATCTTTTAACGCAACAGCAGCAGGTGTTAGATGATACCGTTCCACGCTTGTACGAGGAACGAGCCAGCATGGAGGTCCAAAAGTCGTCTTTGGAACAGAGCATCGAAGAGCTGGATAGCGTTGACCAGGAGGCTCTGAACGATTGCCGCCGCCAACTACAAAGTGCAGACGAATATCACCTTCAACGAGCCGCCTTGCTAGACTCACTACAAGAGCAGATGGGGGAAAAGCATGAAGCGTTGCAGGCCGCCGAAGAATTGAGAACTGAGATCAAAGACCAAATTGTGGAAGCTGATAGAGTGCGGGAGGAGTTCAAGGGCTGGCCTGCCTCTGATGTGCTGGCCCTTGAGTCAAAAGTGGGAGCTATTGAGAAACAGACGGGCTGGCGACTGACTAGCGCTGAAGAAGAGGCTGAAGATCCCAACGAACTCGGGGCCGCTCTGGTCATGATATACAAAGACGAACTGCGCCTTTTCTTCCACCCTCAGGCTTTCCAATGCAAAATGGTCGATGCACCCCGACGCAGATCAGGGCGAAACTCGGGAAGTGGACCAACTGCTCCCATCAGCTTGACCTATATGCCCACATCCCAGGAAGACGTCGACTCTCCAGCGCAGGAGCTGCCTACCGAGAAGAGGTTCTTTTTCCAACTGATCAGAAGTCAGCTGCATGCTTTCACGATGATGCCCAAAAGATCAGTCGCGTCCAAGACTGTTTTGAACACGGTTTCCCGAGGCTGGGATCTAGCATCTAAAGTCTCTCAAGAGGTTCGCCTCCTCAATCTCGTGGGCGTAACGTCTGCTTCGATCTTGGGTGATGAGAAACTGGGTGTCAAGGTAATGCTGATGACTCCCAAGCAAGGACGAATTGACGTCGAATTTGCCGTATCAGTCACAATGTTAAATGATGGCGATGTTGTTACTTCAACCACAGTCACTGCGACTGCACGTTATGGATCAACCACGGAATTGCTCAACGGATCGAAAGGAAGGAGAGTGCAGCATGCATTGAGCAAGGAAGTCGAAAGCCGGTCACTAGGAAATGGTGCATTTGTAAGCGCAATTCACGGATTTGAGGATTGGCTACGAGGGCAAGAGAAAGCACGATTGGAAGCAAAGAAAGAGGTCGCTACACCTGCACCTGTACCTACCACCCCTTCTACCACTGACCACGTCGATGTCGACCCTTCAACAACACCTGCTCATCCTCCTCCGGCCGCGCCTCTCACTACCAGCACGACTCCTGCCCGCAACCCTCTAGCACCCAAGCGAATGAACGGAATACAAAAGAAAGCTCTCCCGGTGCCGAAACAACGACTAGAGAAATTCAACCTTCAATCCTCCCAACAATCATCTCAGCTGTATCAGCAGGCAGAGAAGGAGAATTTCAACCCCACGGTATCGGTGCTTAGCAAGATGAACTCACAGCGCGAAGATCATGGTAGCGGTGATGTCTTTGCTAACAACAAGGCTGAACGATGGCAGGATGTGATTCCCAAAGCCGCAATGCCGCCCGAAATCCAGGAACACATGATGCACACCACGCCGATCAAACGGGTGGGTGCGTTGAGGAGGAGCCCGATTTGAAATACAGGACAGACGACAAAGGACCGTTGGTGCTGTGTCAGGCATTCGAGTTTGATGGATTTGAACAGGGCGGAATTTACACATTTAGGATAGGGGGGACTGGATGGGATCCAGCTTAACGATTGTGTAGCGCAGCGTGGTGTTTGGGAAGCTTTCGGGTAGCCAATGGTTTTTGAATCGAATTGAATCGAATGTTGCATGCTACGTAGAGACTACAAGCATCAGCACAGGTATTGTGGTTGAAGAGTCTTCGCAATGTTTTCTTCTACATGCACAACTGGCTCAAATACAGCCAGCCATCAGTCATTCTTGAAGCTGATGGTCCTAGCGGCGTGAATCCTTTCCTCGACCCATCTCACTCTCGCCATCACCTTCGCGGCCATCGTCCCGATTCTACCAGGACCCACCACCGCCTTTCCCACCAAAGCCGCCGCTCTCATCACCCGCACCTTTGCCCTTCCCACCGCCCTTATCTCCACCGCCGAACTGGCCACCTCCGCGCTTCTGCTGCGCAGCCTCGTGCTTGCGCAACTCTTCGGGGAGGCGGGAGATGGAGCTCTTCATGAGCATCTGCTTGAGGTCGTAGAGGACGTCGTGGTCCTCGGTGCCGAGGAAGGTGATTGCGACGCCGGACTTGCCGGCACGGCCGGTACGGCCGATACGGTGGGTGTAGCTCTCGATGTTGGTGGCCATGTTGAAGTTGACGACCAGGCTGACGTCGGGCACGTCGATGCCTCGCCCCGCCAGGTCGGTCGCGACCAGCACGTCGGTCTTGCCGTCGCGTACGGACTGCAGCGCCGCCTCGCGCTGCTCCTGCGTCTTGGATCCGTGCAGTGTGACGCTGCTGAAGCCCATGCTCTTGATGTCGCGCGCCACGGCGTCGCAGTTGCGTTTGATGTTGACGAAGACGATGATCGGGGCTCGGAACTGCCCGCTCAGCAGGATCTCTTGCAGGCGCTTCTTGCGCTTGTCTTCGCCGGCCACGAATTCGACCCGCTGTTCGACCGTGTCGACGGCTTCGCCCACGTTGCCGATTGTCACGATTGCGGGCCGGCGGAGGTACTTTCGGGCGATACGTTCCACAGCTCCCGGCATCGTGGCTGTGTACATCATGGTTTGTCTGTAGTGATCTTTCCCGCCTATGCGCCGGGACATTGCTCGGCTATCTTCTGCATCTTCGCTGTCGGGTTTTTCGTTCGTCACGGGTAATGCGTCGAGGATTTTGTTGACGGGCTCTTCGAAACCAAGGTCGATCATGCGATCTGCTTCGTCCATGATTACATAGCAGCACTGCTCTAAGACGATTATACGGCGTTCAATGCAGTCCACAAGACGACCCGGCGTAGCAATGATAATCTCTGCGCCGTTTCGCAGGTTGTAAGCTTGCTCTTCAATGCTGTGTCCACCGACAATGGACACAACTGTGAATCCTAGAGGGGAAGCAAATTTCCTTGCCTCGATTTCGATCTGCTGCGCCAATTCGCGTGTCGGTGCTAGAATGATGGCGTAAGGACCATTATTGCGCCGCGAGTCGTCTTCGTCGAGTCGTGGGAGATCGGAGATGTAGACGAGCAGAGGAAGGAGGAAAGCGGCTGTTTTACCTGAACCGGTGACTGCAACGCCGATGAGATCTCGATTCTGCAGGGCGATGGGAATAGCAGCTCGCTGGATGGGTGAAGGTTCAGCGTATCCAACCTGGTCGATGATTTGAAGCAGTCGACTAGGGAGAGCGGACTCTTTCCAGTTGCGCATAGGATTAGGGATGCCACCTCCCTTGGTGGCGATGTTGAAGTCTTCTTTGAATATACGCCAATCTCTTTCGCGCATCTGGTCAAGCTTCTTCTCGCTCCAGTGCTTGTCAATTGCCATTCGGTCGCCTGCCTCCTTCCTCCTCCGCTCCATGTCGAGAAGGGCCTGGGCTCGCTCCGCTCCAGCGACCGTGTCTCGAGACGCCAACGCTTCTGCGTATTTACGAGCAGCTTCCTCTGCGGCTTGGTCATCGAACCCAGCGAGACGACCGCGCCCGAAGAAGCTGGGAGCGGCACGGTTATTGTAGATGGGATTGTAGTCTGGAGTTGTGTCCTCATCGACATTCCACTCAAAGTTGAATTTCTTCTCAGTTGTTCGCTTTCGCTTCTTGACGGCAGAAAATGTAGAGACGTTCATATCCGCACCCATATAACGCTGACGAATCAGCTCCGATTCCGTCTTTTCTGATCGGTCTTCATCTGGTTTTCGCTTCTTTGAATCATTCCCGAAAGCTATTGACTTGGGCGCCGTAGGCGGAGTAAAATCCACGCTTCTGTTGGGATCTCGGTCTCTCGATCGCATCGCGGCTGGACTTGTAGGCACATCGCCATTTCGCATAGCCCTCGGGCCAGTCGGCGCACTGGATTTCGGTTGCCCTGGAGGGGCTTCAGAACGAGAAGAGATTTTCAACGAATTGCTTCCACTTTGAGATTTGGCAGCGGCAGCGGCAGCTACCTCATCCTGCCTCTTCTGAAGCGCTATTCGCTCACGCTCTGCTCGGGATAGAAATTTCGGCTTGCTGGCCGCCGCATCGGCTTCCCTCTTCTTCCTCAGCAGCTCTTCAACACTTAGCGGGGTGGCTTTGGGCTTCGGAGGCGCCTGGCGTTTTGGAGGAGGTGGAGGCACATCAGATTCGACTGGTGGTGGAGGCGCCTCGACATCGAAGGACGGCGGAGGTGGCGGCGTTTCTGGTCTTTCAATATTGTCAATTGGGGGTGCAGGCAGATCAGCGTTGCGGTAGCCGTTCACCATTGTCTTTGCCATCTTCTGGCGTAGTCTGTGTGGGCTTGGTTGCACTATGCGCAAGCCAGCTAACACGGAATCAAGAAGAGGTATATGGATTGAAGGTAGCTTAGACGCAGAGGAAGGGGAAGCGGAGTGGAAGCAAATGTGAAAAAGTACAAATAGCGGCAACATGCGAGCGAAGTGAGGCACAGATTGATGACTAAGAAAGCTCGGAGGATCACGTGATATTCACACATGCCCTGCTGCTTTTACCGCATGACCTTCCAGAGCCTCCAAAGCCTCCCTTTGCCTCAGAGCCCATAGAGAGGGCGACAACGGCTGCGGCTGAATGAAAATGTTTACTAGATAGTCATTGTATACGAACAAGTTGTGCTCCTAATACGTAGTCGATCCAAGCACCATCTGTCAAGCTCAAGCGCACCAACCCCACCCTTCGAAAGGCATCCTCGTCTACTCTCTTGGTCTCCAGTTCTTCCATCTGCCAGTCCTCAAGCGCCATCTCTCCCTTGACTTTACGAAGCCCAATTCCCAAGCAATCCCTGGGGGATGGGTGCCTCTTACCTGAATCCGAGCCTGTGGGAATCCTAGCGACTTGTAGCACGACCAAAGCAAGGAACCAGACAGAGACGTTGTGGGCCTCGGAAGGTACGTCGAAGTGTATTATTCCCCGTGCTTTGATTGACGACTGTCCGTGTTCATAAGCAACGAGGTCACGCTGCACCCCTTCACCAGTACATTGACACTCCATCAATATTGCCCTGAGCTGGAGTGCTGCGCCCTCAGGGAGCGGTGTAGCGCCCCAACGTTCCGCAACAGGCGTAGGTACCTTGATTGAGACTTCCGAAACCAGTGACATATGGCCGGACAGATTTGCCATGGTCTTGCGGGTGCGCTTTGAGTGGACTCCGACGACTTCTCCAAAGTGGTCAATTAGCTCCGGAGCCATCTTCGTAGCTCCATCCACCGAACTCCACGAAAATGAGGGCGCCTGGTAGTGGTCGAATCGTCTGTGTGATGAATGGAATCCGTCAGCATCAGCGGCCGTGGATTCCCACAACATGCCTCTAGGAATATCAAGCTTCCAGATCCCGGATAGGTATATCCACTCTGTGCGGGCCTGCATGTACTCCGTGATACCTGCCAGTGCCGTCAAGTTGTCGACGTTGAACGCCAGCGCTCTGTTCTGATATTCCATGAAAATCTGATGCCAGTAGGACATAAGAATGAGGGGGCTTGAGGTATCCTCTTCTGGGATCTCAATTAAGCGTCTAGCCAGTGCCAACTTCGGGAGAGGCTTTGAAAATTTCTCCGGAGGCATGTCGAACAGCTGGGGTGCGTTCGTCGAGAAAGTCCCTTGAGTGCACTCATAGATGACTACCCCATTGTCAAGTAGATGTAAGAATCTGGGCGACAGATGCCGCTCCTGGAGACACCAAGCTCGTTTCCCGACTATTCCACTCTCTGTCACTCGTTTCCCAAAGAGCTGTCTCCGGGCTCGTGAGGTACCAGACTGTTGTCGCAAGAGATTCCACTCGTCTGTTGACGCCTTACTTCTCTCCATGGTGAAAAGGTCTTGTGATGTGTTTAGTGAGATTGTGAGTGTTGCGGCTCCGTAAGTCTGTCGCATTCGGATTGATTCATGGTTCCAGTCTGTACTATCATCCTATTCAGAGTCAGAGAGACAGGCATATGATGATAAACTTTACCTGAACGATGCACAAAGAGTCCACCCATAAGTATTGAAAGCCGAAGCTTCGACACATGATCATCACTGCCTTGTAATTAGATGGAAGTCCACGTAAATCAATCCTGGTGCAGCGTTCCTCTTGATTTTCGGTCGTTGTGACCATTGAAAGCTTCTCAGACTCCGACAGGGTCGACCAGCTATGACTCAAAGCCACATAGTGAACTGGATGCTGCTTGATATAATGGGTTACGCATAGCTTTGGTTCGAATATATGTATGTTGGGTAGATGCTCGCCTAGATCAACGAGACGTCTAGGTAGGCTGGTCTTCAAATCAGCGGTTTTTTACAGTGTTCGTGGTTCTCGAGACAATCAGAGAGACATTTGAAATGGGAGGGGTGGAAGTCGAGCAATGAAAAGTTCCCGAACTCTTGTTGGAAGTCCATCTTGAGCGGGAGTTGTGAGACTTGGGCGTTAGCTTCCTTGTCGACACTGAATTGAATGATGGTGACCACGCGACAATGGGGACAAATACACAGCGGCATCACCTGACTTAGACGCCTCACTTTAACCACTAAAATCCTGACCCTTTAAAGGCATCTAGATAACCAAAGAACTGTGCCTTCTATGCACAGACGAAATTCATTTTTGTGGTTACGGTGCTACAATGGCACACCGTTCAACAAGACCCTCAACAAGAACGAGTCCTTGATCTCGTCGGCACGAGCCATAAGATCGTCCACATCCCAGTTTACCCAAACAAGCTTTCCTTTGAGAAACTCGGCTTCTCGAGACGCAAGCCACACTTGGAAGTGAGCAGGTAGGTTGACTTTTTTGAACACACAACGATCAGCCTCCGTAAATATAAACGAGACGATAGCAAGGATAGTGGACCCCATGTGGATAAGAGAAGTTGAAGGGTAAAGGGTCATCTACTTACCGTCATCTTGCCCGACCCCTGCCATCTCTGTGTCAGCATTGATCTCGGTATCCACGATTCCGGGGTGGACGTTGACGATATGTAGATCCGGGTGCTCGGCCTGCAGGTAGTCGAACATCTTAGCGTTTGCGATTTTGGTTGCCGCATATGCCCACGGCCCAGGGAATGGACTCATATGGGCGATGCACGACGAGACGTTGAAGACCTTCGCGTTGGGCGCCAGTAAGGGCAACATGGCTTGGACCGTGTTGAACGCGCCGATCATGTTCAGCTCGAAGCCTTTTCGGTAGTCCGCCTCGTCGTAGCCAGCGATGGGACCGAGCTTCTGGAGTATCCCGGCGTTGTGGATGAAGACGTCGACCTTGGCCCCACCGGCGTTCTTGACGGCGCTGGCGAAGGCGGCGTCCACTGCGCCCCGCTGGCTCAAATCGACACCCTCAACAACCACAGTAGTTTTCCCATCGGGGTTAGCTTTGCGGATTTCCTCAGCGGCTGACTGCAGTCTGTCGACGCGGCGCCCGAAGATGGCGATGACTTTGGCACCGGCTTGCGCGAAGGCGATCGCTGTGGCCTTGCCGATGCCGCTGCCGCCGCCCGTGATGAAGACGACTCTGCCACTGACGTTCAATTCCGGGCGAGTAGGCGAGATTTGCTGGTAAGATTTGTCGTGCCACGTCTTGGTGAAGGATTTGAGCAGGGAATTCCCTTCGTAGAGCTCAGCGTCGACGCCCATTGCTGCGTTGGTCCACGGGAAACTCTTTGGAGGCGGGGTTTTCGAACGAAGAGTACCCGACTAGATACTCCTGAAAGACGTCGTCCGATACGAAGTCACTAGGTACAAACTGTTTGTAATAATCAGGCCAGTTTACACATCCTCTGGAGGAGACACCTTCCCTCGATTGGCGAGGTTTAAGGACTACCTATATACTCGTGCTACGATACATGTACTAACTCTACCCCTATTATCAAAAAAACGCCGAACAAAGACGCTCCATCCAGATGGCGGTCTGGAGCATCTCTCCATCGAAACCACAGTTTACAAATAGGAAATTACAAAGCGTGGATAAAAAGGGTGCCGAAGGAGGGCATCCGTTGAGAAGACGGGCGTCGGAGGCACCTCCGTGACCCTCTTGCTTATGTATTCAGTCTCACGCCTCTCCACGATTCTAGTAAATAGTCGCACCATGATAGCAAATCTTCCGAAACCTTTGCCTAAGTGGCCCCCAGTAAGTGGTTTAGACCTCCGGCCATTCCAGTGTTTCCCAAATCCCATAACTTGTCTAGGCACAATATCATGCACACCTCGTGGACCATATTGAAGAGACTATTCTGGGGACTCGGGGAGCCTAGATCCCAGCTCAGGGTCTACGAGATACCCAGGGAGATCGTCAAGCATCAGGGTGGCTTCAGCACGTATATTCTGGGTGTCGTGATTCAACTCAGCGCACAGGTCCCGAAAAGACCGTACTGTTTCATTCTGTGTCTCCTCAACTATCTTGTCGAGCGTTCGCAAGCCAGCCTCTATCAGTTGACTATCCGAGGACAGCTTCTTGTTTTGTGCCTCCTGCATGCAATTAGCCGTCAATAGCATCATGGCTGACATTATAGAGCAGCCCGTCATCCTATCGGAATATCGTTTTCTAGTCAGCATTATCAAGCAGCGATCGGTACGAGGGTATGCGGGTGAAAAGCGGATGGACATTTGTACCCGTCTCACGGTGATGCTGATGAGGAATACATACCACCAGTTCCATTGATCTGGGATTACGAAATCCCTAAAGAAGCTCATCAGATCACGCGCCTCATCCACTATCGACTCCCAATGAGGTGGCAGCGCAGACATCGTGCGTTCTTTCGCGTATCTGCGTAATGTGCCTACCCACTGAGCATTCCAAGCATTCGCCTGATTCAGGAGAGTCGTGCATGCCAGACTGGTTGAGTGCAGGATTCCAAGAAAACGGAGATTGCAGGGAGGAACTCTTCCTAAGGCCATAGAGGAGCTGAACTCGGGCGGGATGGAAGCTTTCCACCTGTCAAGGGCGCAAGCTACGCTGTCCAGTGCGCGGGACCGCTCCTCTGTGCTGCGCTTTTGAGAACGTGTTGAGAACAGATAATCATACACGCCGCCCTCAATGACAGCCAGTTGGATGCGAGCAACAAAGAAATTCATCTTCACTGTTCCGTCCATCGTGGAGATACAACCAGGGTCAATGACAGCGTTGTCGATCTCATATCCGTGGTTGGTCTCATTCTGAGCGCTTTCTGACGAAGGCAAGTCGAGGTCGATGTCGTCATCGAGCTGAACTGAGGGCTGCTTGGAACGCATGCTGAGATCCTTGTCAAGGATATACGCCAGCCAGAAGACGCATGCGCGCTGTCTCGCACTAGCGGGGTCCAAGTGCGCAGAGGAGGTACGGCTATGCAAACGAATATGGTGTGCGAGACGCATTGTTGTGGCAATCAAAATCAGCGATGGTCGGAGATCGTGCGAGGCCTGGAGTAACATCACGATTCCCACAAGAACCTGGATGTTGAGCAGTTGGATGTCGCCTAGGACCACGGTCGATAGCACAGACTGTGCTCTGTTGAGATACTCGACGGAGCAATTGGGATCACTACTCCCCACTAAGCCCGCCCGATGAGCCAGAGCTAGCACCACGTTGATTGTAGCCCACGCTACGGGATCGCGTTGTTGATGTCCAAGGCTGTAAAACTCGTGGATCAGACGTAGTAAAGTTTCGTCGTGAAACAGCGGTAGTACCGCGTTGAACTTTTGTAGAAAGATTTGCACGACGGGCAGGACTTGCTCCCGAGGAGGGAGAAACATCTCTTTTGGTGGATCGTCATCACGGTCTGTATCTTCACCTTCGCCCGTCGTTCGCGTCGACGACGTTGTCGTGCTAATCGGTACCCCCTTCTGGAGCTGGAGTTGATTTTCGGCCTCTTTATGCTTTTCAACGCCTATCACACGCTCGGTAAGTTTCTCGAATAGAGCTTCTAGTTGCCTTAAGCGAGCTTGTGTATTGCTGAGATCATCCTCGATTTGTGCGTAGCTCCGTCGTTTCCTCGGTCTGGATTTGCGACTTGGTGCTGTATAGGTACAATCCGTAAGATGATGGGTGATGCAGGGTGAACAACGAGGCTTCTGTCCATCGCATTTGATCTTCCGTCTGTAGCAAAAGTCACATGACTTTTGCATTATAGAAGTACAGTCATTAAGAGGTGGCCTCATCAGGACGTTGTGACGAAATAGAACAGCAGCGCCCATACCTTTCTTAGGGTCCCCGAACCCTCCATCGTAGATCCAACCGTACTGACCAAGCTCAGCGAAATGACACACGGCACTGTTACTGGATAGTGGTTCCTCTTCGCTTCAAGGTCTTGGAGGCTGTTGGATTACCAGAAGTAGGTAGTTCAGGTGCCATAGTCTCCGTGGAGGTGCGTAGGAGCTGGTTGCTGACAAACCATGAAACTGTCGACTCCTCCTACTTGGAAGTGAAAAGGGGACATGATTGGTGGGTCTAGACACACTCCTTGGTACCTCCCTTGACAGGTAGATTTCTGCGCGTGCGCCTGAGTCCACAGGGGTGTCCATCTTCTTGCTGTAACCTTAAGCACACAACCTTAATACCCGCCTACACATGTAAGCTGAAGGCCTAGAAATCAGGGGTGAGGTGAGCTCGTACCTGGTTGAGTGCCGCTGTTGTAATAATCTCAGCCTTGCGCGACCCCCAACGTTAGCAATGCTCCGTACCACAACCTACAGGTAATGTTAATCGTCCTTGGACATTCATGTGCATGGAGGAATCTCCGGAACTACTTTCTGATACGGGAGCTGATGTCATGCCGTTCCGACCATTTGGGCTCTAGGCATCAGGTTGGGTCGTCTTGTCTTGATCTTTGCCGAGCACCAGGTTAAGGCGTGCAGTGCTCGCATTTATACCTAAATTAGAAAAGATGAGATTACTAGTATACACAGCCGGAACGGATGTACATGGTGCAATGCAACAAGACAAACTTTACGAGATCCATGAAGGCTTGGAAAGTGACAGAGCTTCCCCCTAGTGACAAAGTATATATGATGTCCTCGCTCCTGTTCCAACGAAGAAATTCCTCTCTCATCTCTTCACATACACATCCATCACATTTCGCCATGTCTTCCTCCATCGAGCCATGTATTGCTCTCGAAAAGGATATCGTCATGGTCCTCACCGTTCGCGTCTACATCCCCGTCTCTCAACATGCTGAGTTCTTCGCACTCTTTCAGCCAACATTCGACAAGGTCATGGCCGAGCCTGAATGCCGTTTCTTCTTTGTCACCAAACCAAGGCCCGACTCTCCAGACTACGATCCAGAGTGTATCAGTTGGATCGAGGGCTGGACCCAGGACGTGGACTGGTTGATGAACGTACAGCTGAAGAAGGAATATTACCAGCCGTATATGGCCGAGACGGCAAAGATATTCAGTAAACCGCAAGTCTTTCACTTCTGGACGCCCGCGGACGGGATGTTTCAAGTGAAAACTCCATCGTCATCTTGAACGAGTTTCAGGAGGAACCAACGAAGAGGAACAATCGTTTGAGTGTCATAGAACCGTCAGAACATGGTCCTCAGGACCAAATGGTGGCAAAAGGACACGGGCTAAGCTGAAGAAGATCTTCAACCGAAAGGAGCGAATGACTAGAGTTCTCTGATTAAGGAACGACTGGGATATAGTATACTAGTATAGCGTTGAGCTATCGTCAAATTAGGACATCCGAATATGTTGCACGCCAATACAGGAGTAAATGTAAATGGTGTATGTCGCCGACGCTACAAGACTTTGGTACTTCAGGCTGACTCTCAGTTATCTCGGGCGAGCACTGGTCATAAACCGACGTCGCTCTCCTTTCACTTCACTGTCCTACTGCCCAATGATCGGAGCCCCCCGAAGGCAATAATGGATTCAGCTGAAAAAAACACCTTGTCCGAATGCGAGTTGGAAGAGCTAGTCACTCTCTTTGAGGAAATCGATTCTTTACGCTCAGCCTATTTGCTGTTGGTAGAGGTTGGCTCCACTCTTCTCCGTTCTCGGTAGGTGTAAATGACCACAGATTCAGCAACAGTGTTTCGATGTCCCGCGAAATAAATTCTCTCCAAAACATACCCTTACCTAGCTCACTTGATAGGCGAGAATTCCACAAATGGAAGATGATGTCATCCTGTAGTGCAGCTGAAAGGCTACCAGGCCATGGCATGTGAGGCAAGGGGAAACATCTCTCGCATTTGCATGACAAATCGGTTAGGTTATTGACCATTAGGTTAGGAATTAGTTCTTCTCAAGCTAGAAGGAAATAGTACACGTCGGCAACAAGGGAGCTTGCGAATCAAGGATGAATCCTTGCAATATCAACATTGAATCTGTGTACATGCAATCCTATCCTCATCGTGAAGGGATACCGTGCAGCAAGCCAATGCTAGAAAGAGAATCCTACCGAAGGCAAAGTGGACAGCTTAGCCACTCCATTCCCCGCCAGATCATGTCAAATCCCTCCGCAAATATTTCGTCATTAGCAAAAGGCAATGGCCGTCCCAGTGAAGACATAAGGGTCATGAGTACCTGATCGGAGGAGGCTGCTGGGGAGGAAATCAGTAAGAGTATCGACATACGCCGACGTCAAGAGTAACATACCTGTCCATTGACAATTCCCATCGCCTTATTTGAGTCAGAATGTGCTGCCTTGGACAGCTTTTGTACTGACGTCGGCCCATTGATCTCACGGTCGAGATTCATGTACTCTTTTGCAGATTCCTTGGTCCCCCGTTCCAGCAGATATCTCATATAGACTGTGACAAGCTCCTGAACCGTGAGCTCAGGCAGCGCACTCTTTGACAGAATTTCGTCCACGACGCGTCTGATTTGTTCGTAGTGCTGTTGCTCATTGCCGCCATTGGTTGGCTGGTCAATCTCGAAGTGTAGGTAGCTAGTCCAGAACACGGGACTCTCAAGGTACCAGTTCTGATTTTTCTGAAACACTTGACGAGCCTCCTCGGGTGAGCCCTTAACCTTCCACAAGAGCTTGGCCCATTCAGCAACCAGAGCTGCCTTTGTCGGTGGATCAGATGCCGGTGACTCGAGATGAGTCTTGTAGACCGCGATGGCAGATTCCAAGCCTGTATGCCGTCGTGTAATATTCGCCAAAGATACAATTGTCTCGACATGATTAGGCATCTGGATCAGGATTGCTTCGTGAATGTCTTTCGCAACGTCGACACGACCATTCATCTCCTCAAAATAGGCATACTGAAGTCTGGTGGTTGGTAAAGCGATCGGGACATAGAAGCAAGATGCTCGTTGGTAGATATTCCGAACTTCCTCTTCTTTTCCTGGCTGGGCGAGCATCCATCGGGCGTATCTGAGCCAGAATTCGTCGTGTTGAGCACACGTGACCAGACATCTCTCATACAAGAATTGTATGCGCGTGTAATCGCCTTCGGCTTCTTCGAAGTCGAGGTATTTCCGCCAATTTGCTACCTGGGCATCGTCGAGATCTGTGACATGAAAATAAGGTCGCTTGATCTCTGATTCATATGTCCATCGCTTCGTGGTCTCGGCTTGTACCTTTTTGAAGTTTTCAAGATGATAGTTGTCAATCCGGCCTCGTAGCTCACGTTCTACTTCAGGTTGGCTGCGGCCAGCCTTGTAGCCATTGCCCTCGTTCTCGATGTCCATCTGTAGTTGGGTCAGAGTACCTGCTGGTGCGATGACCGTAAGAGGTCGGGACTGTGCCATCTGTCGGTACTTTTCGAAGTATCTCGCATACTGGTGCATAGGAATGTGGATGACTCTGCCCAAGACGGCGAATATACGGTCGTGGGAATCCATTCGTTCTTCGAACTCGATGTATTTGTCCCAGAAGGGGTGGGCGAGGAAATCTAGGCCAACGCATACTGCACCCCTTTCGAAGAGCCTAGGGGGATTCAGGTCAGTTTCGGACAACAGCTTTGCAAAGGGGTCAGGAGAGGATGAGGAAGCAAACATGGAAGATGGTGGATGTACGTGACGTGATGTTAAAGTCCTTCAGCAACTCTGCAACAATTGGAAAGTGTCCTGCAGAAACACGGGGAATTTGGACGTTCGTTCGGGCAAAGTAAACCAAAGCACCTGGTGGGCGATGAGTGAGAAGTAACTTCAACGGGGAGAAATGTGGCTGACGATGGGCTCACCCAATGCCGCGGTAGCCACCATCATGAACCAAACCATCAACTGCCGCTAATGACGAATGTAGGTCTTGCTGTGTTTAGGTCTCAACGAGGACGAAGGAGTGACTTTCGTACTTACTCTCGAATGACATCGGAGTCATGACTCGTCTCGGTCTTGAAAGAACAGTAATTTGTCCACAGATCTACCGAGTTTGTGACGCTGGCAATTCCCCGTTCGTAGACCTAGCCCGTGCTCAGTATACAATGCTCTTTTGAATGAAATGTGCAGCATTCGTACCATGTCTGCAGCCTCAGTCCCAGCAATGGAGAACTCGAGGTCGGCATACTTCTTCCAGTAGCCAAAGAATAGCGGAAATTTCCCAAGAAAGCGATCGTAGATGCCTCGGACAGTGGTTATGGCTTGTGAACTCGAGTTTCTATTAATCCCGCCCTCAAGGCCTTCGCCGGCACGGACCAGCTTTTCCCATATTTCGAAATTGTCCGAGTCTTCGTTCTATCAAAGTTCATTAGCATTTCTCGTCGTTGTGAATGGACCAGCAAAACGCACCACCTCTGTCAGTAGCTTCCGCAGCTCAACGCTCTCCTCATCGGTCCCACCGTAGGCGTCCATCTGGACGCAGCCTGATCTCGCGCAGGTTGGTCGATCGGATGAGGCTCGGGTGTAAAATGAAAGATAGAATATGACACCTAAGACCTTTAAGCTGAGCTCCCGCTCTAAAACATTGATCCGTTCACTCGAGAGTTGGCTAGAATGAAGAAAGTTGAAAATTCGAGAGGCTGAAGAAGCAGCTGCACTTTCGGCGATGGAGAAAACTTAATGATGCTGCTCTACCTGATGGTTGGGCCGCACCTTACGCCCGGAATATGTGGGCTGCACCGGGCTGCACTGGGTGACTGGCAATTGCATCCCCTCCAATGCCATGTCTCCCCCAAAAGCAGCGAGGCTTCGGGCTAGATTTTGTACGAGCCAGAAACTTGAACTGCGGAAACTTTGAAGACTCCCCTGCACCTTGCGACAGCTACCACTGTTCTCTCCCTACACACCTGCGCATCTCTTCTCACCAGCAAAGCTTTCTGTGACATTCGGCTCCCCAAAATATTACGAATGCCCTTGGCTTGATTCTATACTGCTGTCTGAAGAGGAGGAAAACGCATCGAGGACAAATCAGGACAGGAAATTCGCACGACCGTCCCGTGCAACGAGACAATGTCTGTGCCCGCGCTCCCGGCGCGGCTTGAGAGATTCTTCGCCCGTTACCCTCCCCAGTTATACTCGGCCAAGTTCACCGGCATTACAATTCCTCTGACACGCAAAGACGCCAAAGAGGCCGCCGTCGTACGAAAAGATGCAACCAAAACTCTACTTAAAAGGTCATACCGAAATGCGCTGGGACAACCTATCCTAATATCCTCGACGACAACACCGACGCCTCCGTCTGACTCTACGAGTTCTCCTGCAGAAACAGAATCGGTAACAGCAGCAGAAGGATCAGAAGCCGAGCCCTCGGCAGCAACACCGAGCCCAGCTCTCCAAGCCATCCGAAAACTCCCTCCCAATCCTTTTCTTCCCACCAAGAACTACAGCACGGGCCGCTGGGCGGGTGCCAAAATCGGGCTGCGCAGACAGGCAGAGCTCGTGAAGCTGGCACAAAAACACGGCATCGAGGACCTGCTCCCTCCGAGCAGGAAATCGACGGCTTTCAAGCAGGAGCGTCTGCTGGAGAGGGGATTGCGGATCAGGGGTACGGGAGAAGGCCAGAAGGTCAAGGGTCACAAGTGGGAGAGGCAGATGGGCGCGACGCTGGAGAAGAGGCGGAGGGCGATGGAGAACATGCCGGCGCTGATCAGAGAGTGGAAACAGAAGGGTCACGGCAGAGGGTGGGCGAAGTATCCCACCTCAAAGTCGATGAAGAATATGTAGGCCTAGTTGGGTCTTGGGTCAAAATATTTCGATCCCTGTGTATTATCAATATTTGTCAACAACTGCGTTTATGGCATGGCATAGTGTGAGAGCTACGAGGCTGTATTTGTCCGACGCAGGGCGTGTCTTTCCCTCGGCGAGATGGTGGACTCGCCTCTTCAAGTTATCCAACTTGACCCCATCCTGCCGCGCCTTCCATTGCCCTATCGAACCCTTACAACGCCCACCAAGACGACTCTGGATGAATGTTACCCATCCGTCCAAGCCTCGAGATCCCTCGACATTCTTCTCCCCGACAGCAAAATGTACATATGTATCGAAACCGCATATCCCAGTGAGACGTCGAGCACCGAAGGCCAGTTGGGGTAATAACAAAACATTAGAGATAATGGCTCCACTCAACCTCTGCCTAAGCATATAGGCCCATCGAGTTTGTCACATGTCGTACTCAAGGATGCGTAATAGTGTCCGAGGGTCCGTTGATTCCGGTAATACACTCTGCTAAATAGTAGAAAAAGGCCACCTCTTTGCGCATCAATGCTTCACCGAAGCGTCATACGACGGCGGCGAGCTTTCGGCCTTGTAAGGCGGTGGCGCGTCCTTCTTCGACGAGGGCAGCCTGGTAGTAGTCGTTGTAGGGGTAGTCTTATTCTGCTTCGAAGAGGGCGGCTTCTTGGTGGTCGTAGTCGCAGAAGAAGTAGCAGTATTCTGCTTCGACGCGTTCCGTTTCTTCATACGTTCCAGCGCGTCCTGCCGCGCCTGGTAAACTCCGATGTATGCGAGGAGTTCATGGTCGTCCACTCCGAAAGGCATTTTCGTTTCTTTTTCTTAGGATTTTCGGACTGAGATAGTAGTATTTGCTGGATATCCGGAAGGGAAGAGGGCGCTGTCAAGAGTAGAGCAGCATAGAATGCTTTTTTCTTTCGAGAACTTCTCGTTCGCAAAAGTCATCGAGGGCATGGTGAGAGAAACTTGGGGGGCCTTTTCTTTTTTATTTCGTGCGTGATTTCTGAAGTCGATCTTTTGCTTGGTCACGAGAGTCTGTCTAGTCAACCAGGCTTGCCGGTGTTGAAATCATGTGGTACAAGTCGATGATTTGCTGAAGAGTTGGCTCAAGCAAACAGCGGACTCCGAAATGTCTATTAAGGCTTTCACACTTACAGTCAACTGCTGTTTGGTGTTCGATACATACCTGATGTGAAAGGTATGCGTGTGTGCTTATGAATGGATGATGGAGGTACCGAACACTTCCGTTGGGGCCTTACATATATTTTTCCTCGGTTCGAGGCGTGTGACTAGACAAAGTATTTACCATTACGCTTCTTGGCCAAGTTGATCCAAAGGCATATTTGGAACAGAGTCCCCACCATCATCACCAGGCCGCTGAACAGTTGTAGGCCAATGTAATGGCGTCCATCGTCGCCAACAAGTGCGCCTGCTATCGGACTGCCGATGAGAGACGCTGTGGCACCAACTGCTTGAGCCATTCCGAGCCGTGTGCCGAGGACTTTGGGGTCAGGACAGACGACCGGAAAGATACTAGGTGGGAGAGGGATGAGGGCGCCTGAAAAGAAACCTGCCAGAGTTGTTAGCGTCGCACCAGTGGTGCAGATGTGCGAACCTACCATAGAGAGCTGTAAAGGCGCAAAATGCAGCCGTGGTCTTGACTCCTATCCATCCAAGGCACAAGATGGCTGAAACCAACGCGCAGGTCAACCATGGTGCCATGACTCCGACATGAAGTGCGAGAAAAGCGAAAACCATTCGTCCCACAACCGAAGAACCCTGGGCGATCACAACCGAGTATAGGGCCAAACTCCGAGAAGTGCCTAGCGAGAGTTGTGCATAGCTAGGAATGAAGAAAAATGGGACTAGATAGCCAGTGAATATCTAGGGGGAAATTAGCGATCCTGTACGGACTTGAAAGTGGCACTGCGGTGGCTTACGAAGAAGTTTGCCCAAGTATACAACCAGAACCCAGTGTCCTTGAGAGCGGCTTTGTCAAAGAGTTTTCGAGTGGTGCCTGAGCTGATATCGCCAGTGTTGTTTGTTCCCCAGAGAAGCAGGGGAAAAGCGAGGAGAAAAGTGCCGAGCATGATGAAACCCATAACCCTGACAGTCCATGGAAATCCCAGCGAGTCGATTAGTTGCTGGAAAACAATGGTATAGATTATACCGCCTGTGTTATCTGTGAGCTTGTCATGCCTCGGACTTGTCTTCAAATTTCACCACATACCGAACGGTGCACCACAGCTGATCACTCCAAGTGCGACGGCTCTTCGAGAGCTGAAAGAACGGCTCACAAGCGCCATGCCTGGGATGAACAACACTCCGCTTCCCAAACCTGTACAGATACCCTGGGTCAGGATGATTTGGTAATATTCTCTCGCCAGGCTCAACATAAAAATTCCGAAACATGACATGGCAGCGCCACCAAATAACATAATTTTGTAGTGGCCGAGATCAAACAATGGGCCGGAGATGACTCCAATAACGATCAAAAGATAGGATGCAACTGTGCCGATCCAAGATATCTCAGACGCGGAGCTGTCTTTCAAGAAGTTCAACTCGTAGTAGTTTTGGAATAGACCGAATGCGAAAGTGAAGCCCCTAACAAAGCACACATCAACACCTCGGACATAGAGCATCAGATCACTAATCTCACCAAACATTGAAAAACACAAGAAAGCACCCGACGACTTGAAGCCAAGCTCGGAATCCGCCATCCTTGAGTGATGGAGGAGGCAAGGATATTGTTTCTTGTTGTATGGCGACCTCCTTGCTGAGAGCGTCGTCGAGTCGAGTTGCTTGAGCTTCGATTTTCGGCACTTCAGGATATGAACTCGACATTCTGGAAACTGTTTTTGGGCGGCGACACTACGACGTTGTCCGGCCTGCCGAATTCGATCAATATAAAGCTAGACTCTTGAGCGTGCAACGAGCCATTCCAAAATCTAGTCAACCAACGTCAGAAGCTCAAACGCGGAAGGCTGCCAGCTTTGAAGATATATAGCGGAGCAATTCCATGGCTGAACCCCAGATATATAAAGGGACGCCATGGCGCGATCTTAGCAATGGGGAATAATTCAACCAACAGCATTTGTAAGAAATTGACTTTTTGAGGCATGGCGGCCGTGTTAGTTGCCTCCGCAGTCGATCTGGTTGTTCAAAATGCCATTTCTGGGACATTTCCATTTGCCAGAGACGAGAGGCGCCAGGATGGTGTGGCATGTTACCGAGGCTCCCCTGCCTCCCCTGCCGGTTTACCGGTGAAGGTCTAACAGGAAGGGCGTAATCGATGATGGTGTGCATCGAACTGCAGTCAACGAGCGGAGAGACGACGTAGGGACTTTTGACCGGATCTTAAGACCTAATGTCCGCCTTTATGCTCCTATTGTATGAGCATATTGGAGGAGGTGTCGACTGTTAGACACCGTTACTACCAACATGGCGTGTGTAGATGGACCGAACAGCACCGGCGCAGAAGTCCGCCTGCCTAAATGTTGATTTTTAATAGGGTTGCAATTTCTGATCCTTTGAGGTTTTTGCCTTGTAGATTTGAGCGAGCATGCAGTGATGCACAGCACCGGGTGTATCACATCAGGTCGAAGAATGTAGTCGACGTTTGCGAAGGTAAGATCTTGAAAAAGTCAGCGAGCCAGCTTCCTGCCAGAGCCGAGATTGAGCCGGGCCAAGTGACTCGATTCTCAATGTCTTCAGTCTTCAACTTTGGAGCTGTAGACATCTTCGCTTACATCTTTACCAACAAGTCGTTACCCTAATCACGGTCGACACAAGGCATGCCGATTTTTCATGCTCTTATTCGAACTCATCACATAACCTCCCGCAAGAAGGTGTCGCGCCTCAAAGCAGCAGCGAAGCAACTTCAGTGCCATGTTCTCCTTCGGTCGGGAGGTATTCCCGGAGTTATGTATGTTCGCGGGAATGATGAGTCTCAAGTGCAGAATTGGGTTGATACTGTGCATGGTCTAAGGTACAAGGACTATCAACTCGCGGCTCCTGTCGAAGATATTGCCGAAACTGGAAAAGGGCAAGAGCTACAAAAGGCAGGAATTCTCGAGGAAGTCGAGACGGTCAAGGAAATGGGCGCGTACATGGACGCAATGGGCATCCAGAAGTGGTGGCGCACATCAATGGGATTTTCTCAGGGGTGAAGTGCTCCAGCGGCAGCAGTCATCTATTATTACTATCGGGTGCGTGGAGGTTCGACCAAGCTGGACGCAAAGCCAATCCAGCACACAAGCACGCTATGCAACCCTTGAAAAGATGCCACTTTTCTATAATTTACAGTTTCTGGTACTCCAATTTGCCTTCCAGCTTCTTCGACTCAGCCACCTTCCGTACAGCTTTGTTGAAGTCATCTTGGTTGACGGCATCTCGGTAATCTTTGATCGCGAACAAGCCGGCTTCGGTGACCACATTTCGCAAATCCGCACCATTGAGGCCATCACTCATCTTGACTACGCTCTCAAAGTCGATGCTGCCTTCTGTCACCACTCCGGCAGCGTGAATCTTGAGGATTTCCAATCTCCCAACCTCGTTGGGCAGGGGAATCTCGATCTTCCGGTCAAGTCGGCCTGCTCGCAGCAGGGCAGGGTCTAACGTGTCGGGTCGATTCGTGGCCATGATGATCTTTGTCTTTCCAAGGTAGTCGAAACCGTCAAGCTGGTTCAGGAGCTCCATCAGTGTTCTCTGAATTTCTCGGTCGGCCGATGTGCCTTCACTGAATCTCCTTCCACCAATGGCATCGATCTCGTCCATGAAGATAATACAGGGTTCGTGTTCTTTGGCATAGCCGAACATTTCTCGGATCAGTCTGGCAGACTCGCCAATGTACTTGTCGACGATCGCCGATGAGACCACTGTTGTAGGGTTAGTGGAATCTCGAAAAGCAACTGTGTTGGTAAACTCACCTTTGAGAAAGTTTGTGTCCAAACTGCTTGCTACTGCCCTAGCCAAAAGAGTCTTTCCAGTACCCGGAGGTCCATACAGCAATACTCCTTTGGGTGGCTTGATTCCGACACGAAGGAACAATTCAGGGTTTTTGAGAGGTAATTCGATTACTTCTCGCAGTTCTCGGATTTGTTCATTGAGACCACCGATTCCAGCGAATGAGACTTGACCAGGATCTTCTAAGGACATGTTGTACACTAAGGGATCGACTTCTCGTGGTAGCATGCGCATGATGGTAAGGGTTGTCATGTCGAGGGCTACTCGTGTGCCTTGTTTCAGCTTCGCCTTGTCGACTTTGGACCGGCACCCGACGACATATCTGGGACCCGACGAGGCTTTGACAATAACTGTGATAACTTAGTAGCGGCACAAGGCATGAAATGCGAGCAAGACCAACATCTTTCCTCATCAAGCTGTTTCAGCACCTCGCCAATGATTTGGCCGACGCTCTGTAATGCTTTGATGTTTTCCTCTGTTGTCTCGAACTCTTTCTGGAGGCCTTTGATGTCCATCCGAAGCGCTTTCAACTTGGACTCCCATTCTCGAGACTCCAGTAATTTGTTTTTGTACTGTTCAAGGGCTTGTTGTCGCTCGGGATCGCCATTTCCATCCATGGTATCTAGTGTCTTTGAGGAGGCGGAATTGAGGATGCGGCAAGGGTGGTGTTTGACGGAGGGCTCAGGAATGTAGGTGATAGTGTGAGATGGGTGTTGCAAGTTGAATAAATTTGTATTCAGTGACGGTCAATATGGAAGCTTGCGCAGGTACCAGACGACGACGCGGCGAGGCAAGATTGAAGCCTCGTGAAGCAAGTACGGGGAAGGTCTTCCGAGCGAGTTTTGCCTAACCCAGAAGGCCCTAGCAGCAAAAAGACCCTACCCAGCTGGCCAGCTCGCCAGCTAGAGTTGCGGTGACGTTGGGCACGCGCGGGAGGGACCCCTGGGCAAGGAAGATCCGCAAATCGGTGTCCGTCAGTGCCAGAGCCATTGGAGGGGTTGCTTTTTGTCCCGCAGCTGAGGGAATTGCTGAGTGAAGCAAGCGCAAGCATGTAAATTTCTAGCGATCAATATTGCTGAATTGTCACTTCAGTCACCCAGTCACCCAGTGCTCGTTTCTTATTGCCCCACCAAAAACAACAAAAGTTTCACCTTCTCTCAATCTTTACTTGCTCTTCACCTGATTCTTTTCTATTCCAGTTCTGCGCAAGAGGAAAACGGTTGAATCCTTACTACCTCTTCAGAGACTATATCACTAAGCTATTGTTGCGTGACTCAACGTTGTCTCATCACACCACTGCGAGCAGCTCAGTAAGTATTCTGCCCATGCTTCATCATACCGCCTTGCCCCGGTCACCGTTGGTGAACGAAGCTCTCTTCACCTCTCTGCTCACTTCCATTCACCACACTTCCCTCTGAGCACCGATATCTTCACATTGCTTTTGCAAATCGCCGGGTCTCTCACTCCATTTTCGTCTCCTCTTCCGATATTTTCCATTCACTAACCGCCAGCAGTCATGGGTATCACTAAAGTTCACGCCCGTTCCGTCTACGACTCCCGAGGCAACCCGACTGTTGAGGTTGACGTTGTCACTGAGACCGGTCTCCACCGTGCGATAGTACCCTCTGGTGCCTCCACCGGCCAGCATGAAGCCTGCGAGCTCCGAGATGGTGACAAGTCCCACTGGGGTGGAAAAGGTGTCCTGAAGGCTGTTAACAACGTGAACACCATCATTGGACCAAAGTTGATTGAGAAAAACATTGATCCTACCGATCAGTCGAGCGTCGACAAGTTCTTGATCGAGCTCGATGGCACGGAGAACAAGACCAACCTTGGTGCCAATGCTATCTTGGGCGTCAGTCTTGCAGTCGCCAAAGCTGGTGCTGCCCAGAAGAATGTTCCCCTCTATGTTCATGTCTCAGACCTTGCTGGCACCAAGAAGCCTTATGTTCTCCCTGTCCCATTCATGAACGTCCTCAACGGTGGCTCCCATGCTGGCGGTCGTCTTGCCTTCCAGGAGTTCATGATTGTTCCCGAGTAAGTGTGTTTCGCCTCACCGCATGACCTACACTAATAAACATAGCCAAGCTCCAACCTTCTCGGAAGGGCTGCGATGGGGTGCTGAGGTTTACCAGAAGCTGAAGGCCCTAGCCAAGAAGAAGTACGGCCAATCCGCTGGAAACGTCGGTGACGAAGGTGGTGTTGCTCCGGACATTCAGACTGCCGAGGAGGCTTTGGATCTGATCAGCCAGTCCATCGAGGAAGCTGGTTACAAAGGCCGAATGAACATCGCCATGGATGTTGCCTCAAGCGAGTTCTACAAGGAGGAAGAGAAGAAGTACGATCTTGACTTCAAGAACCCTGACAGCGACCCAACCAAATGGATCACCTACGAACAGCTGGCCGACCAGTACAAGACTCTCGCAAGCAAGTACCCTATCGTTTCCATCGAAGATCCATTTGCCGAAGATGATTGGGAGGCATGGAGCTACTTCTTCAAGACCTCGGACTTCCAGATTGTCGGGTAAGCTTTGATTTGCGCACTTGAGCGTTGTGGAATATGGCTAACGAACATCAGTGATGACTTGACTGTGACCAACCCCAAGCGCATCAAGAGAGCTATTGAGTCCAAGGCTTGCAACGCTCTTCTTCTAAAGGTCAACCAGATCGGTACTCTTACCGAGTCTATCCAGGCCGCCAAGGATTCTTATGCTGCTGGCTGGGGTGTGATGGTTTCTCATCGCTCTGGTGAAACCGAGGACGTCACCATTGCTGATATAGTGGTTGGTATCCGAGCTGGTGAAATCAAGACTGGTGCACCGGCACGATCGGAGCGCCTTGCCAAGCTGAACCAGATCCTCCGCATCGAGGAGGAGCTGGGGTCCAACGCCATCTATGCTGGCAGCAACTTCCGCAAGTCTGTCACCTTGTAAGCATGGCATTGACGATCACCAAACAAGACATGAAGGAGGCTTTGGGGGAGGCATCGCGGTATCAGTAGGTATGGAGTCTGAGCACAAAAGTGGGCCGTCAGCGCCATTAGAGATCGCACATTTGCGAAACACAATGACAACCTAGGTACTTCACGAACAAGAGACTATGACATCCATTTACTTGGTGCGCAGTCGAATATTTCGTCTGCTTAAATTCGCCATTTCCCTCTTTGGAAGGATCGAGTGAGGCGAAGCAATAGTAGAAGGAAACATTCCCCCGGGGGAGCCGGGGGGGAAGATGTAGTACTTGGAGAGAATCTAACTAGCCTGAACTGAAGAAAACCTCGGCCGTCATGACCTGAAACTTGACATTATATTACGAGGCCATTACGAATACGCGCCAAGCCTTCGCAACCCGATCAAGCTCGCCCTGCAAAGCTCTCGACAATACTTCCACACTTATCCTCTCTCAACCTTCCCGGCTTTATGTGTTCAAGAGTATGTTTCCTTGACTTGAATAATTTACTCTGCTATCCTCTTTGGTCCCAAAGGATTGAGACCGATCTCCAATCGTTGTTTGCACAGACCGTGCCGACCAAAGGAAGCCGCTAGATGCACACATACAACATCCAGTAAATCGAGGTCTTTGCGTGAATAGTTCTTGCAGATATTGATTTTGACCATGTTCCAGATCGCCTAGATCTACAGTCAGATATAATGCATCAGGATGAAAATGGTTGCATTCTCGGTATCTTCGAAACCTGAATATGAACAGGGATCCTTCACCAACATCCTATCGCATCCTGATGGCAACCGAGGTCGCAAGCTCTTTTGGACTGCTGCATTGGGCAGACCGGAAGAAAATCACAACTTACGCCGGACACACAGAAGAGAGAGCCGCTCTACTCCGTGGGATGAAAAGACTCGCAAAGTTCTCATACACCGAGTCATGCATTAAGTTGGCAAATGTCAGATTAAGATCTGAGGAGACGGATGTGGCCGAAGATCCCAGCAGAAGCTTTTGCCTTGGTGCCAACTGAACAACTTATCCTGTCATCCAGCCATCCGCTCCGTCAACGCGAGGCTGAAGAGTGTATCATAAGGCTTTCCAAGTTTAGGAGTTTCCCGCTATCAGCATTGTCCATGAGCAGCAAGGGTGGGCAAGATAACACGCTAACTAGTCTTTCGTCGAAGACCGCAGTCTCCACGCAGATCATACACATGGCAGGCTAGACGGCGATAAGAAAATGCGCGCTATCGTTGTGCGTGCCTACCATACGGTATCGGTCCAGGCTCTAAGCCGCCGAGACACTGAGGAATCTGAATACCAGTATCCGCAAAGATGTGATCCGGCAATATAAGGCTGCAGCAAATCCTTGCGGAGTTGATCTTGCAAGATCTTCTCCAAACATCTCATACATTTGTCGCCATGGCGGAAGAGGTCAAACAGCCGATTCCTGAGGTGGAAAAGACAGGAGTCGATATCGCTGTCGGCGAGACCCAAGATGTGTCCCCTCCACCAGCACACCTCCAGCGGAAGCTGGGCGCAAAAGAAGTGCAACTCTTTGCTATCGGAGGTGCCATAGGAACAAGTAGGCAGACTCATGTGCCCCGATACGATTCCAAACTGCAGTAGCTGACACGCTCACGAATACAGGTGTCTTCGTAACCATGGGCTCCTACCTTCCCAATGGCGGACCTGCAGGCCTCTTCCTCGCCTACACCCTCTGGTGCATGAACGTATACTGTGTCAACGAATCATTCGCCGAGATGGTTGTCTATGCCCCGGTCCCTAGCCCCTTCATCACCTTCACTGCAAGTTGGGTCGATGAAGCCCTGGCATTCTCGCAGTCCTGGGCTTTCTTCCTCTGCCAGGTGCTCCTCATCCCCGCCGAGATTACGGCGTTGCACGTGGTCATCACTTTCTGGACCGACAAGTTGCCTGTGGAGGCCACCGTGATCATTGTTATTTTCATCTATGCTTGCCTCAACCTGATCGACACGAGACTTTTTGGTAAGGCCGAGTTTTGGCTTAGTATCGGCAAGGTCTTTTTGATCTTCCTGTGCTTCGGCTTCACCTTCTTCACAATGGTCGGAGTGAATCCTCTGAGGGATGCGTATGGTTTCAGGTACTGGAATAATCGTGAGTCAACATCCCCCTCCAGTTTTGTTGCCTATGGACCCTCCCCCTCCAACACAAAATCCCTTCTAACCACCGTTCTGCAGCCGGCGCCTTCGCTGAATACTTGACAACTGGAACCCTGGGCCATTTCTGGGGGTTCCTGTCGTGTATGACATTCGCCAGCTTCGCTGTTTGCGGCCCGGAGTACATCAGCAGTGTCGCAGGAGAGACTGAATCGCCGCGGAAGATCCTCCCCAGCTGCTTCAGGAGCTTCAAATGGCGGCTATTATTCTTCTTCGTGGGGTCCGCCCTCTGCATCGGCATCGTCATCCCCTACGACGACCCAACCCTTGCGGCGTACCTCAGCGGAGAGAAATCCGGCAGCGGCACCAGCGCGGCGGTACCGTACACAATCGCCATGCAACGCATGCACATCCACGGCCTCCCGCACCTGATCAACGCCATCCTGGCGCTGTCCATCCTCAGCTGCGGTAACGGCGTCCTATTTGCAGCGTCGCGCGCGCTCTTCGTCATGGGCAAGACCGGCCGCGCGCCGTGGATCTTCGCCAAGACGACCAGACGAGGCATTCCCGTCTACTCCGTGGGTATGTGTCTGCTAGTCGCCCTGCTGGCCATGATGGGCGTGGACTCCTCTTCCAACGAGGTCTTGCACTACTTCATCGACCTGTGCACCGTGTGCGGGCAGTTCAACTACTTCTGCGTCTGCGTGACGTACGTGCACTGGTACTATAACCTGAAAAGGAAGGGCATTTCGCGCGACTCGCTCCCTTACAAGGCGCACTTCCAGCCCTACGCCGCCATCATTGGCGCCACGGCGGCCGTGGTCATCTCCTTCCTCCTGGGCTTCAACGCCATCAGCCCCTTCCAGATCAAGTGGTTCTTCCTCGACTACACCTTCCTTGCCGTCTTCCCCATCGCCTACCTGGCATGGAAGTTCATCAGGAAGACAAAATACGTCAGGGTTGGCACCGCCGATCTCACGCTGGGAGGCGCCGTCAAGGAGATCGACGACTACGAGGACATGGTCAGACCCAGGCCGGAAGGCTGGATCGAGAGGTTCTTCAGCGGCATGTGGACTTCCAGGGATATCTGGAATGCCGTTCGCCGCAAGAAGGTGCAGGAGTAGAACCGAGCGAAGGCTTTACGAAGACGCTTTCTTTTCCATGGGAATGGTAAACGAGGAAAATCAAAGCGAATATGGACCTCGGGGACGGAATAGTGTCGCAAAGATATAGCATCGGCGGTAACAGCTGAAATACATACGTAGAGAAGAATTCCCACCTATTTCCACTGGGTTCAGAAGATCATGTCTACTCTAGTACTCTCCTAGTAGAAATGCAATTGTTGCTTCCACTTCCCGAGTGAGCCTGATCAGCCATCTCAGTCGCCCTTGGCATGGGGCTTCTACACAGCATTCGAGGAAAAGATATTCTGATTACTTGAGAGGAATCCATTCTGGCGTATCTCAATGCCTACTAGTATATATGCCCAAACCCAATTGTCGAGTCTCGTGTACGTGGCTAAGCAACAAGAGCCTTGTCCAAACCTGGGGCTTCGTGTTGTTTCTTCTGATTTGCTCGTCTGCCGGCGGTAAACTAGGTTACAGTGGACGTGTCAGTTCCAGATCTTTTTGAGTTTCATGAACGCGACACACAAGAAGAGGGATAAGATGTTAAATCTTTATCGGGGCCGCACTCACCTCGTGCAAATTTCGTGGTTCGTATCGGGGAGGGTTTTCGGGAGATGTACAGCTTGGGATAACCTGATTCTTGCTGTTAGAGGAACCTTCATGCTTCTTGGGACCCCCACTGGGAGTGGGAAGGGGAGAAGACATTACGTACCCCCATATTGGCATCCATGTTGAAGCTGAAAAAGAACGGGATCGAATATCGTTCTTTGCCGGAGGTGTTGCGCACTCGATGGACGGTCGAGATGAAGGTGTCGTTTGAAACACGTTCCAGGAAATCGCCAATGTTGACGACAAAAGTCCCATGCATATACGGCGCAGGAACGTAGATGCCATTTTTGTTCAAAACCTCGAGGCCGCCGACTTGATCTTGGTTCAGGATCGTGAAAGCTATTGATTGTAAGGGAGAATTTGGTTAGTCTCATGAACTTTGCACATCTTGGGGGTCGTGAGGATTCGCGAGTTGTTTATGACAGAGATGAAGAGCTTACTCTCGAAGTCAGTGTGTGCACCAAGGCTGTCAGGGTCTTTCGACTTCGGATTTTTAGGCATGTAGTGTTGCAAAATGATGGATACGAAGGGCGCGTTGACAAATTCGTCAAAATATGTCTCTTCAGCGCCCAGGCCAAGCGCGAAGGAACGGAACAGTTTGCGGCACAGCTTGAGAAGTTCACGCTGGTATTCAAGGCACTTCTCCTTGAGTTCTGGCATTTGGCTGGGCCACTGATTGTGGATTCCCAGGCACATTTCTCGTTGCTCGAGCGTGAGTTGGGGCGGGACAGGGTCGTTGTCTGGATCATAACTGAAGAGGAACGACCCCTTTTTCACTGGGAGAATTATAAATGAGCATTTTCCCGAATTCGAGTGGAAAATTTAGACCCGAGGACCATACGTACAGACAGGTCCTTCAGGAGTCTCATCGTAATGCTCATCATATCCTCGAAGTTGTTTATTGTTGTACACGTACTGCTCTTTCTTGATCTCAGATGATTGGGCATGGTATTTCCGAGACAAGTCAAAGACTGTGTCTATCAGGTCTTGAGACACGCCATGGTTCTTGATATACATGAAGCCGACCCGCTTGCACACGTCAGCGATCTCTTTGGCGATTGCCTGGCGTTCTTTCAAGTCATCACTGAAAATGCGCGAGACGTCCACCAGTGGGATCTCATTGAATGTTTCGACGGTCCGGTCGCCAGTCAGGATCTCTCGCTTGTTATCTAGACTGCTCTCTCGGAAGTAATACTCATACCGAGGAGGCTCTGCAATCGTGGTTGTTACAGTGGTTGACATGATTGAGGTAGGATGCCCTCAGTGATTGTAAAAGGGAGTGAATCGGGTCGTTGGCCGTGTCTTTGCTAGAACGTCCCTAAAGGAAGTTTTGTACAGCACCACCTTTCTGCTTTGGATAACACGGCAATCCTAGACCACCAGTAAGCTAACCTGGAATGGCACTTAAAATGGACGGAAAAGGACGAGGGCTGGCGACGATAAAGATCTTGCCGTCACGGAGTTGTCCATGATCAAAGAAAGGACATGCCCACGGCTGGAGGCCTCGAATCTCCTCTGGCTTGATAGGAGTATGTATGAGGCTTTGGCAACATTCAACCTGGAACAGCTTGCTGTGCTCTCGGCAGTCGATGTTTCGCCATCAGTGCTCCACCCTCACAAGGTCTAGATAGACAACAAGTGGTGTATCTCGCGGGAACTCCATGTGCGACGGACTAATGCGCTCGACGACTCGTAACTCCGAGTCGGATTGTCAGGTACATGTGCATTTTCCCCGAACTGTATGGCCATGTCGTATGGGTTGCCGAGTTCTTTTGTTCTTAGGGGAACGCTAAGGGTCTCTGTTGTTGGCGTGAGTGTTTGGCTGTAGGCGGATGGTCTCCAGATTCAATGGAGTATTGGAATCCTTATCACAGGTTGACAACTAGATAGAATGTGCCCACTATGAATCAGGGAGTGATATAGCTGTGGATACGCCTTCCAGCCAAAGTCTTTTTGTCCAACTTAGCTCAGTGCTTGGAAGTCTACCTAGGTATGTAATCGCACCAACCATTTTGAATACCGTCCTCGTATCGTAACGTAGGTATGGTACCTAAACCGGGCGTACCTGATAGTCATTACACTGCTTGGCGCATCGCGGGCTAAAATCGAATTGCGCTCGCTGTGCTTGGACCTCCCTATATCACAGTGAAGCGCTCTCTAGCACAAACACAGACACGCGATTGAGACCTTTCGACTTGCAAACCGGGTTAGGTTAGGAACTTTTAGCCGAGAAAGCAGGCGAGATGCCCGTACACATCAGCAGCGAGCTTCCATGGTCCAGTGATCATCATTGAAATGAATTTGAAGTGAGAGTGTGTCTGAATGTGATTCGATTCAAGGAGCATCAATCGTTCCTTCTCTTCGTTAAGCGTAGAACGTGCTTGCAATCCCACAGGAATTGGAAGGGACGAAAGAGTCATAATTTTCAAGGGGGAGCCAATCAGGGCAAATATCAGCCTCGTCAGGGCCTTACCTGAAGATGAACCTGAATCGGGTCGAGGCTTGGCATTCCAACTTGAGTTGCGGCTGCGTCACCACAAAATCCCACGCAGTGCCACAGTGCGAACTCGAAATTCTTTCCTTCATCTCTCCAAACCGTGTCCGATACGAACCCGTCGCTACGTTCTCTTCTAAGCCTACTACTATCCTCACACGCGCGCAATCCTACTCTCGAAAATTCATTCACTGGTGACCCACCTCGAAACATCGCACCACCATGCCTCCTGCAAAGTGGGGTGAGTTGACCTTGCCTTTGGCGGGGCAATTTGCAATCAAATCCCTTCGCGTGCCCGTTCACTCACTGACTATACTTCAATGCAGACGAGGAATCCGAAGAGTCTTCGTCGGAGGAATCGGTAGATGTTCCCGTTGCCCGCCGCAAATTTGCCGACGAGGAAGATTCTGATGATGTACGTGCGAGGCTCTCGTCAGCGGCCGCAGCGAAATTGACCGTGCACAGGTTGCCGACAACTGGGAGGAAGAAGATGATTCAGAAGCCGAACGAGAAAAGGCTGCTAAGGCAGCAGCAGCAAAGGCCAAAGCTGACGCAGAAGCCGCGGCGAAGAAGAAGCCGAAATCTCAGCGCATAGAAGAGCACCGAGAAGCAAACCGACGCAGACGAGCCGAGGAGGATGAGGAGAGTACCGATGAGGATGAAGACGAGGCAGATAAACGCGCAAGACTGCGGAAGTCCGAACAAGACTCCGACCTTAAACACGCGCAGGACCTCTTTGCCGACGTTGGAATGGGCCCTAAGTCCCGAACCGCACCCAACAAGGCGGTAATAATCGAAGACAAAGCAAACCCTGGTCAGACTATCGACTTGTCGAAATACCCCCTTTTCAAACCGGCCACGAAATCGCAATTTGATGCTCTGTCGGCAACACTAGTACCCCTCCTCACAGCCGCCTCATCTAAGCCGCATTACGCGATTTGGTTGCCCTCGTTCCTGAAACAGATATGCGCCGATTTACCGAGTGCGGAAATCAAGAAGGCTGCAAGTGCTCTGACTGCACTCAGCAATGAGAAGATGAAGGAAGAAAAGGAGAAAGATAAGGGCGGCAAGAAGAGCAAGGCGGCTAAGAGTAAATCCACGCTCGCCGCCACGCGAGATATGGGGCGAGGTATCGCAGATACGACGAGTTATGATGATGGCCTGGGAGAGGATGATTTTATGTGATTTTGTGCTACGGATTTCTTGAGATGGATTTCCCCGCAATCCTTATTCTTTTCGAGAATCTTGCGTCGGTCTCGCAGGCTTGAGCAAAGCCCTTTTATGAGAAAACGAGAGAATTGAAGGAACGGCGGCAACATAGAGCAGAGTCGTGAAGCGGTTTTAGCTTTGACGTGCCTTGGAAATTATTAGACTACTGAATCGCTTCGAACATGTATTGTGCTTAAACAGATCCAGGAAATGCTATTGTTGATAACAGCCTGTGTCGATATTTCTCGCTTCCTAGTCGTGGTGTGCCCTTCTCGCCTTGCAGAGCGCGCCGTGACATGTGCCAGTAGAATCAATCCTAGAAGTTCTTGGCCTTGGATCAGCCGCGCTGAACGATCAACTCTACGCGGAACACATATAAACTCTGTTTCTTTGCGCTAGTCTTGTACTTGTGTCCCCGAAAGCCACAGGTCGTTTGTCTATCAAGGATTACAGGAAAGGACGTCTCTATCTTCTTCGATTGCGTGAGCCGGGGTTTATCGCTGGACCCTCGCTTTGTAATGGGTCCTCCCAAGAATTATCAACTCGACAAGGAGCGCCATGTGAAGTACTGGAAGCGATGCGCTCAAATATTACCAGAGCCATACACAGCAGGCGAGTCCAGTCGAATGAGTTTCGGATTTTTCATTGTTGCCGCACTGGACCTCCTAGGTGTACTAGACACTGTGATCCCACCCCTCGAGCGCCAGAGCTGGATTGAGTGGATCTATACTTGTCAAGTCCCGCATACTGGAGGATTCCGAGGATTTACGGGAACGATATTGGGCGGCCAGAGAAGCTTCCACAATTGGCATTGGGACCCAGCAAATCTACCAAACACATACTTTGCGTTGGCGACACTGGTCATTTTGGGAGACGATTTGGCAAGGGTCAAGAGAACAGAGTGCCTAGCGTGGGTGAAAAGCCTGCAACGGCCCAATGGAAGCTTTGGAGAATTCTCTGGGGAAGACGACGAGGTCGAAGGTGAGGATGACCCAAGGCACTGTATGTGCGCCGTTGGGATCATGAATATATTGCAAGGGTCGCAACTGCCCACCATCGATGAATCGAGGTTGCGGCAGTACATTGCCAACTCTCAAGTAAGCAGCTCATTCTATCCAAAAAAAAATATTGGTCAGGAAATGACCCGAGACGCAGTCCGTTGAAGGTGGAATCGGCCAAGCACCTTTACTTGAGGCGCACTGTAATCACCCCAGCACCTTTCCCTGACATTCTGCTAATCCTTTGATAGCCGGGCTGAATTATTGCGGAATCGCAACGCTTTCGTTTCTTGGTCGCCTCCAGACACCTAGGTCATCGGCGCATGAAATGGCCAAGAGCGCCGGTGTCGACGTAGAGCGGTGTACTCGGTGGATGCTTGATCGTCAGACTACCTGGATAGACGATGACGAAGACGACGAAGACGAGAAAGACCAGGACGAAGCCGAAGACCGATTGGCAGACTTTCATCCATCCCCCTTTGATATGTCACCACTGCAGGCTGGTCTAGAAGCTGAACAACCGATCGCAGGGTTCTGTGGCCGCTGTGGCAAAATAGCAGATACCTGTTACTGCTTCTGGAACACGGGAGCGCTTGCGGTGAGTAGCCCACGCGACATTGCGCGAGATCCGACTAACGGACTTGCAGATTCTTCAACAGCATCATTTGGTCGATGCTGAAGCATTGCGGAGATACCTGCTGGGAAAAGTCACACATATCATTGGAGGGTTTGGTAAAGGACCCGGAGAACTTCCTGGTCAGTCTATTGCCGTCTTTTTTCCTTCGTTTGGCTGACGCTCAGACAGATCTCCTTCACTCATATCTTGGACTTGCTGCGCTCGCAATATATAAAGAGCCTGGGCTGAGAGAATTCGATCCCACGTTCTGCATGAGCACAGATGCTGTAGAAAGATTGAAGAATGTGATATGGGGCCGAAGCTAACGTTTATAAAATTCACAGCGTGACAATGAGGCGCAGCGGAACTGCTCGATGGCCTCGTGGCCTCACTGGGCCTCCCCTCATCTCATCCTCGTATTCGCGTGTCTTTTTTGGGTTTGACACTTCCGTGACAGAGGCCTCAATCAAGGCCAAAAGGCCCAAAAGCCAGCAGGTGGCGGGTCGGTGTTACGCAGAATGCTTCTGTCTTTGCACCAAAGTCTTTTGAAATCATCAGCTGCACTGTGACATCAATATGAAGAAAGAAAGCTATGTTTCATGAGTGCCGCAGCACCAACGGTAGCTGGACGCTCCGAGCTGGACTACGCCCAAGACTGGGCTGGGCAGGGGATTGGCACCGTGGCACCGTTGCACTACTCACCTCATACTCTAACTGGAGGCTGAAGCCATACGGTCCGCGGATGCAGCCCGCCGCCTATTCATACCTGGCCATCGCCAGAATCCCATCAGCCACAACCCCCCCGACACCTTAGTAAACTTCACAACCCTTACCAAAAACGATAAGCACTAGGTGGGCTCGCTGGGCTATCCGTGCTATTCTTAGGGGGCGAGGCTATGGATTCTTAGCAAGACACCCCCCTTGGTTTACTAACGGCTTGGACGTGCCTGTTCAGGCACAAGTGCTGCCGAAACATGGGCTCCGTCACTCATTTACTCATATTCGGGACCTCTCCTACTCACACTGACTTTGGTATCAGACTTTGTGCAGCACTCCCGTACATCTCTACCTGCTGCATTGCTCGAATCTGAACAAGTCTTCGAAACCAACTATCCAACACTCCAGCAACCGCCGCAATGCCGAAACGCACGCTCTTTACCAATATTACCCCCCTCCCTCCGCAAGTATCGCGCGAAGTGGCCATAGCGATGCTCCATAACCACGATGAAATGATTGAACTGAATCCCCTCGTCATCGAACACCACCCCATCAAAACCCCGCGAGATGCCCCCGCCGACGAATTTCTGGATTGTGCATGGCAAGAATTGACCGACAAGATCCACTATCTACCAGGCGGAATGGTGAAGGGCAAAGTCAGTTACAAGGCGTGCTTCCACGATATGCCGACCGGCCTGCAAACGCACATTTACGCGCCCATGGGCCTCGATATTCGGGAAAAGTGGACAATAGGAGGCACGTTGCCCGGCGAGCCACCAGAGCCGAGAGAATTGGGTCTGGAAACTCCACGAGAGGGTCTGTACATTCGAGAAGATGGCGATATGAAATGCAACATGCTCCTAACATCGTTTGTTCGCAAAAACCTGGACAATGCACACAAAGTACTGGTGGAGCGCATCCTTAAGAAGGCTGAGCGGGTGGAGGAAACAGTGAAGTCCATGGGAGCCACGCCGATTACACCAGTTCCTGGAACACCCCGATTCCAAGCTGGTTCGCACATGTCACATTCACAGATACTCAACGCGCCAGCGATATACAACAGGCCTTTGTCCCCTCAAATGCTTTCACCTCAGCAAGATGTGGGTTGGCAGACCATGGCCATGCATCCGGCCTTTCGAGCAGATGACAAGCGCATGAGTACCTACAGTCTCCCTCCTTATCAGGCTCACGCTCAACAACAACGAATGAGCTACTACGCCCCCCTCAAGCAACCTGAACCCCCCAAACAATTTGTCGCTGAATTACCTGGTTCGACATTTCATACAGGACATCTTGCACCACCCATGCGCGAAGGTCCTCCGCTCGATCATCGAATGAGCATGATGTCAGAGCTGTCAGGTTCAGACACTGGGACATACGTTGGCTCACCGAATCTGCGCGCGCAGTCCGATCCCGGTACCATGCCCTCGGCGGACAACTATTATTCTCAGAGGATGTCGGGTCAAGACTATGTCCAAGATGGCTCTCAATCGATGGTTTCCGGCATGTCAGGACAGTCGAGCAATCCTGATCGAATGAGCATGATATCTGAGTTGCCATCTAATCAACATCGATAGTAGTAGTGGACGCATACTGGTTATTACGAAGTTAATGAATCTGTGAGCTGCAATGGACATGCGTAATGTATAGAACCCAAAATGTTTGATTATCTAGCCGAGGAGTCGACGCGATTTCTTGTGAACCATCTTGTTTATTTTCAGAGAAAGCAGTGATCGTCGACCGATTCCTTTTGTAAAAATGCGAATAGAATTCCCTTCTTACGAGTTTCAACGATGTCTCACCAAGCCAGATAATCTCCACTCATACAAGCAGTAGCCTGTGTGACATATGCCAGATGGAGAGACGAACAATAACCCTATCTTATGCTCTAGTACCACCGTGGTGGGTAGCACACACGAAGCCCATCAAAGAAAAAAAAAACCCACGGTCCCGCGCATGCACTGAAGAAGCGCAGGGGTCAAAGAGCGTTAAGGCCCCCTTATCTGTGCAGCGTTAGGGTAGGGGAGGGCACGAGCTGGGGTATGGCAGGGATGATGGTGCATTGATTGTGTAGATCAGACCGACGCAGACTCGCAGCGACGCCGACTCGGACGGCCTGATGCACCTCCGCACACACAAACCTACCCGCCCACGCCGTCACGTCCATCCATGCATCCCAAGTGACCCTGACTATTTTTCCACCATTAGGCAATTGATCTCGAGACTCTAACCTTTTGACTGCTGTCACTGCAGGCTACTTCATCCTGTACTCGTATTGCCGTCTGTACACCACACGTCACTTTGTTAGCCACTCCGCCGAGTGCGACCTCTTTTTAACTACCCTGGCAATTCGCCCTGTAATGCGACCGATTACCATTCCTCACCCGTTACCCTACGCTTGTTGACGCCCCCGGCGCGAACCTACCTCCATACGAAGTTGTTCTCGCTCTCGCTCTCCGAGTCCCTCCATATGTTATCTTTACCCTTGGCTTATCGCATGATCTGCCATATCAGTCCGCAAGGTACACCCGTCGCGAGGAATGCAAGCTCTCAAGACAAAAGCAGAGCTCCAGCAACATAAAGCAAAAGTACAGGCTCATACCCCGAGGCGCGCTGCCGCACACATGTATACTGGACTGACTGGAGACCAATAGCTCGCCAACTCCTACTCGGAACTACTCGAGTGAGATCCTCTTTACCCGTGCCATCCACACCGCTGACTGTTCTACCCAGCCAATTCTCCTCCAAAGAACTCAAGACCGTCGGGAACTATTCGCTAGGGAGGCTTATTGGAAAAGGCTCATTTGGCAAGGTCTATCTTGCTAAACACAACTTGACGAATGGCTCGAAGGTTTGTCTGACGCGTACCCTCTCTAGCGGGACCGGCGCATTGACAAGAAGACGCACAGGTGGTACTCAAAGCCTCGAATAAGGCTGACGCCAATCTTGCAAGAGAAATCCACCATCACCGACAATTCATCCATCCACATATTGCTCGACTATACGAAGTTATAATAACAGAATCCTTGGTGTGGTTAGTTTTGGAATATTGTCCTGGTATGAGAAAGACGTTTGCTCGAACGGCTCGGAGGACTCCGCTAACAGACGAGCAGGTGACGAGCTGTACAACTATTTATGCAAGAACGGCGCACTCCCTGTCGATACTGTACAAAAGATCTTTACTCAGCTCGTTGGAGCGGTTGCATATATCCACAGCAAGTCCTGTGTGCACCGAGATTTGAAACTCGAGAATGTCCTCCTCGACAAGCACGATAATGTCAAACTTTGCGATTTTGGCTTTACACGAGAATATGAAGGCAAAGCAAACTACCTCCAAACCTTCTGCGGTACCATATGTTACAGTGCGCCGGAGATGCTGAAGGGAGAGAAATATGCTGGCGAAAAGGTTGATGTATGGAGTTTGGGTATCATTCTCTTTGCTCTCCTGAAAGGCGAGTTGCCCTTTGACGAAGATGATGATGCCGCTACCAAGGCCAAGATCTTGAAAGACGACCCTGTCTATCCCGATACCTTCCCGGAAGCCGCCAAAACTCTGATCTCGAAGTTACTTTCCAAAAGGCCATTGCACAGGCCTACCCTGTCCGACATCCTAGCAGATCCTTTTCTTGCCGACCATGCGCCTCAGCAGCAAGCCATTCTAAAACTATCACAACCCGCTGCTTTTACTACGCAGCTAGAGAAGGAGACCCTTGAACGCATGAAGTCCGCGGGCGTGGACATTGACAAAGTCATTGAAAACGTGCTTGCCCAAAGGTGTGATGCGCTAGCTGGATGGTGGGCTTTACTCATTGAGAAGGAGTCAAGAAAGCAGGCACGCAAAGAACGCAAACGGAAAGAACGAGATGCTGAGATGAAGATCCTCCGACGATTGAGTGGTGCTAGCAGTCGTCTGGAGAGGATTGCGCCTACTTTGATGGAGGTCGACGAGGAGCACCACGACTCCCCTCAGGCTAGCGAAGTGCTGGAACATCGTCGAAGTACAAGTCGAGGCAGGACGCAGCGCAGGAGCACTCCGCAAATCCTGGTCAGCGATCTACCGCAACTTCCCGAAGGAGATGTGATGAAATCGCCAGAGTCAGGGGTAGGAACGCCTCCACCCCCGCCGATAGACAAGGATTCCTTGCGATCCCAGAGCGGCTCTCGACCTCCCTTGCCACCCAAGGAACGAAAGCGTCGAAGCAGTACCCTTCAACTCGTGACGACGAATCCTGATGTGCTTGGTCCTTTGAATGGAGTCAACAAGCGACGGAACGGGAGATTTCGCAACCGCCAGTTGTTCAGCCAACTCACTGCTCTTAAGCACTGGTTTGTTGAATCGACCAAACGTGCCAAATCGCCAGTTCTTAACGGGAATTCAAATAATGTCTCGAAGGCCACTCTGTCCAACGCGTCTGCTCTTGCCAACAGAAGCAGTCGAACTGTTGGTGGTACGGCTAATGTCAACAGATCCTCGGTCGGGTCAACATTGACGCCGGTACTCTCGAATTCCAATGCGCTTCCCGGTGTCAAATCCACCACGCCGCGGATCGACACGACACGTGCTGCGTCTCACCGCAAAAGTCTCTCGCCCTCTCCTATTACTCCTCGGTCCTCGTACAGACGAAGCTCTACAGGCTTACGTGGCCGCAAATCCACATCTTCGTCGGTTTCCTCAATTCGGAGTATGCCGCGGCATGGCACATCTCACAGCAAAGCTTCTTCTCAAAGTTCTAACAGTATCGACACTATTCACAGTCCCACAAGCCGCAACGTCAGTCTCAGTGGCCGCTCCCCTCACTCTTCAATCAAAGTCCTTCCTGTGACCCCAACAGCGAATGCTTTTTCTTCGAACGGTCGACTCGCTCGGACACCTCGAGGCTCGGATGGTGGTCTTCAACCTAGACCATTGTCTGGCATTGGCTCTGATCTCCTAAGTCCTCCACCTGGAACACCACAGGCCAATGCATTTGGATCGAATGTGATGTTTGCGCGACGAAAGAAGTCACCTTTCAAAGGACCAACTCTCAATTCAGCCTTCTTCTCTGCCTCAAGTATTCCTGCTGCTTTTGCAAGTCCTGCCATTGTAGGTGGCGCCGTAAGGCAACGGGAAGGTTCTGATGGGAAACCAAATCTTGGTTTGAAGGACTTCAACTTCATGAGTGGAATTCCCAAAAGGAAGGGCAGCACTTCGAAGAGAAAGAGCCAGATTATCGAAGAAGAAGAGGAGGAGGAGGAAGATGAACAAGAGATCGTCGAAGAGGAAGAAGAGGTTGAAGAAGTGGAGGCCTTCCAAGCGGTTCATTTGAACAAGGGGGAAAGGCTGGACAGCATCACCATTTGGAACGATGCGGTCGAAGACGACGATGAACGAGATGACCGAGACGAAGACACGAGACAAATACACCGAGTGAGCACCTGAGAAATGCAACGCCTACGAAACCACAGCATCCTTTTGAGCTGTGAACGAGTTCACACTTCCTGCCGGCAGAGAAAGAGGCGGATGTCTGGATACCACCTGCGCCCTATTGAGCGACCTGAGCGAAAAAAAATCATGTTTCTAAAAGAACGAAAAGTCCCAGCAATTCAGCGACATGACGATATATCGGCCTCCCTTATTTTTTCTAATTTTACTTTGTTGGTCCTCCTCGGCGTTGTTGTACCCCCTTTTACCTTAGATGAAAATGCGGTTATGGATAATGGATTTGGCGACGAACTTCAAGGTGACAGGGCAGAGTGGCAGGCTGGGCTCGGGGAACTTGGACTGGACATACCAAAACCCCCTTTTATTGAGAGACCCTAGAGCTCCCCTTGTGAGACTCGATCCCTGATTTTTAGTAATCTCTTTTGTGGTTAGCTACCCTTCAATAATTGTACGAATAAATTCTTGATTGTGACGGTGACGGTGTTGGGGTGATGATGGAAATGAAACTTATCTATACAAAATTATTCGTTCTTGCGCTTTTGTTCCTTGGGGTTTATGTTTCCGGGTCACACACCGTGTTCTCTTAGGATTAAGAGAAGAGATGCAGGTGGTCAGATATAAGTGATTCGTCTGGGGCGCGTTTCTCTCCTGAGTCAGAATGGTTCGCGACGAGGAGGATGAGTTTTTGGAAACATGGTGGTGTGGCATTTCATTTCTCCTTGTCTTCTCATTCATTGTCCTGTTGTGCAGCTCATGATGTGGTCTGTTGCTTTTGCTCGTAATGTCGTCTACAGCTTCCTGTCTCGGTCCCTCCGCCAGTGTCGGTATCTGATGGACGAAGGGACCACGACATGTCTCGATTGTTTTGCGCCAGTCCCTCTAATAGTGCTGCGTTTCCTTCCCTCTCCACCAGCCATCCTTTTCGTTCCCAAAATTCACAAGCAGATTCCTGTTTGGGGGGTGTCCCTCCCCATAGTGCACAGTACAGCTCCATCCAGTGATTCTGGAGCATAGGTAGCACAGCAAAACGGCCTCACAGTGTATTTCTTGAAACAGGTCTTCTCCACTTCTTCACAGCAAAACCATGGAACAATAATCACGACCAGATAAGCTCTTCTTTCCCAAGACACTCGCTGAAACTCTTGCAGCAATCTTTTGTTCCCAACCCCAACTCGACAAATATCGCCCTGCGTTCTCTTGGTCCTCTAGCCTCGAGTTTCACTTTTTACCGCTCTTTGGCATTTGCGTGATTGGGGCAACGGTCTAGCTCAAACTCCGGCTGCGGACGGTCAATACAGTCATGGTTCTCGTGCTCAACCTCTTGGTCTGCGTCGTGCGCTGCACGTGGGCTCCGCGACGAAGCTTTTTGCGGTGGCTGTACTTCGCCTCCGCAACTAGCTCGACTTCTTCGTCATCATCGTCGTCGTCTTCTTCTTCGGCTCCACCATCGTAATCAGCGTCGCTGCTGTCATCCGATATTTCAATTTTAGCGGCCCGAGAGCCGTGAGCTTCCTTATCTCCTGTAGATCTCTTGGAAGTAGTGGTCGTACCAGTGGAGGGAGGATTGAGACTGGGCATTTTCGTCACCGTCGAAAAATGCTTGCGGATATCGCTCTGATCATGCTTTTTCGCCGTGATTTCGTCCCTTGTTTGGCCGTGCTGAATAGATACTTGTTTCAAATTCTCCGGAGCTTGCGCTTTCAGCTTTACGCTAGGAGACACTCGGATCTTGCTACCGGCAGTAATTTCCGCATCACTACCGCCTTTCGTAGAACCGGTAGTAGTCGACGGCAGTAGTAGATACTTCAAACTTGGTTTGACGGGCTTGGATGTGACTGCTTTCGAATCACCTACGAAGCCTTCCTTTGGTGCCTGTGAGGTGGACAAGGGCGTAACGATCTCTGATGTGAGAGCCGTGTAGAAGCTTGTTTCGGAAGCTGCTAGATCAGAGCCTGATTCCGGATCTAGCTCTTTGTTCAGATCATCTGATGCCTTGATAGTAGAGATTTGTGTCGGAGATGAGGCATATTGCAGAAGTTCTTTCATAAAAGCTTCGTCAGGATTAGAGTTCGAACTTGAAACTTGGATCTTCCTCTGAGTTGTCGAGGCTGGTGTTGTAATTGCACTTGTCAACGCTTCTTCTTGTTTAATGCTGTCCTCATTTTCAACGGAATTCTCCAATGAGAACTCCGGGACTTGAGGGAGAGTCGTATTTACGCCGATGGGAACGAGGCATGGTTTCCTGGGTATAGTATCGGGCTTTTGCGCCTTCAGCACTTCCTCCTTGTCGTCATGAGTATGAAATTCCGAAGTTACACTTGTCGACTTTTCAACCACAGGTCGCTCCCCATAGACACCGGCGACGAAATTTTCGTAGTCGATGTTAGAAAGCCCCCTCTGGTATCCACGTATTTTGAATGAACGCAGGAGTTTGTACGCCACAACTTCTTTGTAAGTGTATTTAACCTTGCTCAAGGGCTAAATATATGTTAGTTGGATCTGAAGATTGTGACTGAATACCAAATACGTACTGAGGCGAAAGCTCTGCCGCAGTCGTAGTTCACTTCGAAGCCTTGCTCCTTCAAATCCTTTAGTTTGTGAAGCTGTCGAGACTCAAGAGCATTAAAGACTACGACCTTCTCACAGTCAATTGAGCCCCAGGCGAGGAACTGTGGATTTAATTAGTTTTATGCTTATGATACCGCTCCTTGGAGGTTAGACAAACCTCGCCTGTTCCAGTGTACATTGTCTTATTTTTCGACTTAGACCGCACGGATTCGTCTTGATCTTTTCCCGAAATTTTCAAGTCGTGCACTCTGCAGATTTCAGGGACTAGCCAAAGTCCAGCTCCATAGCCGAATCTGCGATGCATATCAGCTTCGAGCTTGTTATAGTCAACAATTGCGAGACGAAGAGGCTTTTTGGAGGTTGCAATGAGTTTAAAGGCCCTCGACACGCTCTCGGTGAGTGACAGAAAGGGAGAATCAAAAGTCTTATCCTCGTGTAGGTGGCGATTTGCTAGTGTCTTGAAAGCATCGCTGCCATATTCTGGTGGTGCGTGGATAGGGACCGACGGCGGCAAAAACTTTCGAGCCGTTAGGCCATGTTCTAGCTCGAATGCTCTAAACAGAAGTCTCGGCCTTATTTGGACATTCATGCCTTGTTTGTTGTATGAAAGCCTTAACTGACGGGGGATTCGAGCCCCGGACGTTTCCTCGTCAGCGGAATCACTGTTAGACTCAAATGAGCAGGAAGAATCAGAATCTGAAGAAATTGAGTCGATTAATGAAGCAGTGGTCGCCGATCTTGTGGTAAGTGTGTCTGTTGTTGAGTTCCTTTGGTTGACACACCTTCGCTTTTTTGGTCCTTTCATTTTTGTAGAGCTGACCATCGAATTTCCTATGGCATGAGACTCAGAGTCTGAGCTGGAACTCCATTCAGAGCGATCTGCTACAGCCCTTCGCTTGGATGTGACTTCAGGCTCTAATGAATGCAGCCGCGGCTTCAAAGCGATGCCAAGGTATCGAGCTGCTCGCTCGATCTTATTCTTCTGTCCGTGGTACATTCCACGCGCCTTGGCAAGAGTCATGGACTGTATTTCTTGAAAATTGTGACCGCGAGTGGTGCGTTTCAGGTCAAATACCTGAGAGTCAATGGCAGCAACGGCCAGTCCGTCAGACAGTCCTTCCTTCATGAGTGATTCTCGAATCATGTAGTTGAATATTGTGGCCCTTTCTCCTCTCGGTGTATCGAAGAATTTGGTCATGACACCAAGCAAGATACGATCATCATCCGTCCATGTGTGCTTTGAGGGAGGGCGTTTGAAAGGCATCTTGACTTTACCAAGACTGACCTTGCCGAGTCAATCGCAGAATCAATTCACAGTTCAACAGACAGGGTAGCGAGCTTCAGGACATGCTGAGTGTAGAAGGAAATGTCGAAAGAGGAGAAGGAAGGAAGCAAAGCAGAAGTTAAGGGTCAAGATTGAGATGATGATCTGGAAGAAGGAGTGAGATAACGTGAGAAAGGAGACGAGTTTGCAACTGAGACAGGAAGACTCGCGAGATAATCTGGTAGTCCATTTTGAAAAAGTCAAATGCACGAAGTAAACGCTGAGAGTAAGGTGATCTCGTGGTGAGGTGAAGCTGAAGGAATGATTCAACAATCTATACCTCAAGGAAGCTTTAGAAAAACTTCAAGCTGAAGAAGTATCTACATAGTATCTAGATTCTACACTATTGAGTTACCCGATCCGGAGTTGGTCACGCTGTCGCTCTAGGCATGATCTAGGCACGTCTTCACCTATGACTGGGGCGCCTCGGGCGTCTTGGGGGTAAAGTCGTACTGTTCGCCATCTTAAGTTACTGCCAGCTTCAGGCTCCACCGCCCCCTGAAAGTCAGCCGTTCTTAGCACTCTCACTCGCCTCAGCAGCTGTCATCATGAACGCCAACAGATCGATAAATATTGTCCTTGACCGTCGCTGGTCTTCCTTCAAATGATATGAGAGTCAAAATGGAAGATCAGCAAGCCGGCGAAACGCCGATCGCCTGAGTGAAGGTCTTAATCCTTTGGCCTCTCCAGTACCGGCCATCGACCAACGGAGGCTGGGCTGGCTGGTCGTCTCTCGGCAACTCATTAAGCCAGCACCAGCGAGTGCTTTCTTTATATCCTCGAGCTTTCCAGTCGTTGATATCTGCAGATGGATTTTTGTTGAGCAATGGAAGTACCTTGATCAGCGAGGCGTCGTGAGCTATGCAGGTAAACACATTGGGATTTTGCTCGAGCTCGCACATCGCTTTCACGCTTTGCAGTGCGGCGTCTCGATCGATGAATGTCGAGTCGCTCGTTGTCGAAAGTTCGAAGAAGGGGCTTGTCCGAGCCTTATGCTGATCTGGATGTGAAGGATGGAATGTGGTGAACAATGAACAAGGGCAGGGTGAAGGGAAGACAGGATCAAGCTGATCGTTTGGTATGTGATCTGGCAAGGAATTGGTGCTTGTTGGCCGAAAGATCCCAGCAGAATGGCATATGTCGCCACCCATGAAGATGAAGGTGTCTGGCGTAGTACGTGCAAAGCCGCAAATATGGCCCACAGCATGGCCAGGACTATCGAGTAGGTAGAAAGAGCCGTCGCCAAAGAAATCTACAGCTGGGAACGACCCGATCTTCAGGTTGGATTCGGAAAAGGTGATTTCACGAACCTGTCGGCCTCTAGTGACGAGCTGTTAGCTCCTTCCACCTTCATATTTCATCTAGTGGTTCACTGACTCAAAGTACGACTCAGGGAGAAGAGAGGTCGGTCGAGCAGGAAATCCAGGTAAGAACATGTCTTTGAACCCCGGACCGACCACGATTTCAGTCGACTTTGGGAAGTTCTCAGGGGCCCCATGGTGGTCGAAATGCCAATGGCTCCAGATCATACTATCAACCGACTCAAGTGGGACTCCTGCTTCAACGAGGATCTCGTCGGGATCCTTATCGATACTGACGCCGACGAGAATCTCATCCATCTTTCGCCTCACCCCGGGATGGAACTTCTGGAAATCCTTGGGGGAGCCGCCATCGAACAAGACTTTCTTTCCCAGTGTTTCATTTTCGATCAAAAATGCCACAGTCTCCAAGTTCAATAGTTCTTGTCCTTGATGAACGGGGTGATAAAACGCGCTTGTTTTGACAACTTGATACAAAGTCGTATCGAAGATCCGAACGCGAACCGTGTTCTTAGAATCCGGGGCAAAAGAGTTCATGTTTCCAACTTTTCCAAATTGTCAAGGAGCAGTCATTGCGTCGACTCTGAACTTAGACAACTGACAAGGTAGGTAATATGGCCCGCAATCTGGGGATGGTTGATGTTCCCTTTGGCCAAGCGTTGTTGAGCCGAGAACCGTTTGCTTTGGCTTGGATGGCTGCCGGTTGCTGTATCTAGATAGTTTGGGGAAATAGGCGCCGGCAAGATATCAAATCCTGAGCTTGAATTGGTCTAGCCCTTAGGGATTGCTTAGGCTGGAAAATTGGCGAGGCTTGCCGGTGACGAAGCCGAATCTCGGAGAACTGACCTGGGAGATGTATTGTCACATACAGCTACTCCTAGCCTGGATGCACCGACCAACTATCATTTTCTAGAAGGTGTTATCAAGACCCCTTCTTGAGAGACAGAAGTATTTCATCATGGCAGAACAAAGGCAAAAACTCACCTATCTTGCGGGAGCCTCTGACGGCAGCGGTGTTATCCAAGTCAAGACTTCATTCCGTGCAATAGGCGGCTTGGAAGTCCTGATTAAAGTCACACACTCGGGGGTATGTGGAACAGATGGCCATGATCGCGTGGCCTCTTGTGGCCTCGGACATGAAGGTGTAGGACTTGTGGAAAAGATTGGTCAAGAGGTAACCTCTTTCAAAGTCGGACAGAGAGTAGGATGGGGGTCAGTACCTAAGTGTCATTTGAAGTTGTTCATGGTATTTGGTACTGATGGACGCTCGACAGCTGGATGAGTTCAGTATGAAACTCTGCGTCGGTCAAGCATTCCCCAATTAACAATTCATCTACAGACCTGTGGAAACTGTGTTCAATGTATCTCAGGAAATCGACAATACTGTCCAGAAGCAACGGGCCAGAAGTATGGCGACGTGGATCAGGGGGGATTCGGCGACTACGTGATCAAGTATCACGCATTTGTATACTCCATTCCAGATGAGCTCGAATCGAAATATGCTGGTCCGCTGAATTGCGCGGGAGTAAGTCTTCTATTCTGAGTATCTTGTACTATCTGATTGACCCGTTGCAGGTCACTGTTTACGAAGCGCTCGTTTCTATTGGGACGAAAGCCACGGATCGTGTTGGAATCGTCGGGCTGGGTGCGCTTGGTCACCTAGCTGTCATGTACGCTCGCGCGATGGGATGTGAGGTGATAGTATTTTCGGGCTCTCAAAATAAGGAGGCTGATGCTATGGCTCTGGGAGCCACAGAGTTCTGCGTGTTCCCTTCGAAGGATGGACGCAGGACCAGTATCAAGGCTGGTGTTAACATTCTATTACTCTGCGGTGGTGAAATTTCTGACTATGAACCGTATGCTTCAGAGAACATCTGCAGGCTCATTGAATTGACCGATTTGGTACAGGCTCCTACCTCTGCTTGCAAGTCGAGCCACGATTGTTCCGGTTGTCATCCAAGCAAAGCCCATAGTCATACCGTGAGTATTTGGTCGCTCTGCCAGTGTTAGCGCGGGAGCCTCGCTGCTAATGACAAACTTCTGGAGTAGGTATATGCAGTTTCTCCTTCTAGGCCACAAGATCATGTAAGTCACACCAAGCTTTAGCTGTGTTCGGCTGGCGGCTAACAGTCTTGACAGTCCAAGCAAAGATGGGACTCACGAGAATCACATTGGGGCTTTGACGTTTGCGGCACGGCATAATATCAAGCCGTGGATCAAGGAATATCCCATGACAGCGGAGGGGTTGACGGAGGCCCTGTCAGCCTGGGAAAAGGGTGAGTGGCGGTTCAAGGCCGTGTTAAGCACTGAACTCGGTCATCTTGTTCAGTAGACAAGGACAGAAGCCTGAAGCAATTGCAAACGAGAAACCGCGACGCGTGAGACACATAGGGATTGATTGTGAATTCAATGAATCTGATTGGTTGTGAATGCGTGCTTCAAGTTCGCGCCTTCCCCTGGTCTGTTTCTCCTTCTTCCAGAGATAAACCTCGTCTACATGTAGATTAAACGCGTCTATCAGATTTTGATCAACGTCCAATTCATAAGCGCTTTCGTGGCATTTGCGCGCCTTCAGTTTCTCTGTCAGTGTCCGAGGTAAGTCTGCGTCTTGGAAGGGGCTGTACATTCGACAAGTCCAGCGAGAAGTCTCCCGCACCGGCATCTCGCGGGTTGCCGGCACGCATGCCGATTGATTGGTCCTAGCTTGTACAACCTATCATCTGCACCCAGGTAACATTCCGGTATCAAAGATATCACCTCCACGACAAGAATACATCCCGTGTCGGAACCTGATTGCTATGATTCTTTTGACCCGGCCCGCAGCTGACCAAACTCCAGGCATGAACGCCATGGGCCCGGAAGATTTCGTCTATCTAGAATCTTAACATGCATGGTACTATCAGGTCCAACGTATGAATAGGCTACAAGACGCCAACTGAACTGCATTTCGACAGCTCTCTCAAACCAGCGAGAACTGCCATACCAATCGTTAATATGGGGAGCTCAGGGAGTTCCAAGGATTATGGCAGACGACTATTAGGTCATGTCATCGAGGAAGCTGCGAAGGAGAACCCAAACCACGTTGTTTACGCGTTTCCAGTTGCCAACGACATTTCTCAGGGATTTCATCGAATTACCAAGAAGAGATATGCTAATGGCGTCAATCGATTATCATGGTATATCGAGTCCATGTTTGGCAAGCCTACCACAAAAAATTTTCCGACTATTGGCTATATCGGTCCCAGTGAGCTCTTGCGAACGCGAGTGATCTTGACCGTCGATAATAACTGATGAACAGATGATCTACGCTACGCCATGTCCGCTGTTGCCGCAGTAAGAGTAGGATACAAGGTGACTCTGTTGTGTCTATTAACCTAAAGTGACACGTCATTAATCTATTTCCAGATGATGTTTTTGTCACCGAGAAATAGTCTGGAAGGTCACTTAGCAGTCCTTGATAACTCTGATTGCACCTTATGGCTCCTTCCGAGTCAGCGACTTGGCCGTGTTGAGCAAATACTTGAGAAAAGGGAGCTGACTGTGCATCCAATGCCCGAGCTCCTTGATTTGCTGGACAAGGAAGATGTTGACATCTACCCCTATAGAAAGACCTTCACCGACGCCCGGCAGGATCCATTCGTCGTCCTTCACACATCTGGATCGACTGGTCTACCAAAGCCAGTCGTTGTTCCAAATGGTAGTTTGGCAACACCAGATGCACACCACCTTTTGGCGCCGATCGAAGGCCGTTTGACACAAACACAACTCTTCATGACACCTCGTAGAGCCTATTCGACATTTCCAAACTTCCACGTAAGCTTCCTCCCTACTCTAGAAGTATCTTCACTTATATCCTCTCTCAGTCTGCGGGCATGGTGTTTAATTTTGCATTACCATTCTTCTACGAAGTTAGCATTGTTCTGGGCCCGCCAATGGTTCCTGTCAACCTTGAGCTCATTCATTCAATCCTCGACCACATTGACGTTGATGTCACATTACTTGCGCCTTCAACCCTGGAAGAGATGTCGAGGAGCCCGGGCTCACTAGAAAGAATGGCAAAGACAAAAGTCACGTTCTATGGAGGAGGTGAGTACGGACCTTCAAGTATGAGATATACAAGCCATTGATGCACTGAAGGGCCCTTGTCCAAAGAATGTGGAGACATTATCAACAAAGTTTGCCGTGTCTTCAACATCATGGGGGTGACGGAGGGCTCCTTGTTTCCAGTAGTCCAAGCCGAGCCAGATGATTGGAACTATCATCAATTCCATCCTGATGGCGGCTATACCTTCCACCAACGGACAGACGAGCTCTATGAACTCTTCCAGACCCGTGATCCTAAGCTACACCTGACTCAGGCATTCTTTCAGACCTTTCCAGACATGAACGAATATCCAACCAAAGATCTCTATTCAAAGCATCCTACGAAAGCCGGGCGATGGCTCTATAGAGGACGCACCGATGACGTGATTGTCCTGTCAAATGGAGAGAAAGTCAATCCTCTTGATATGGAGGCATACATACAGGGGCATCCTTCTGTGAAGGCTTGCGTTATCGTAAGGTACTCTCGACCCGCCTCAAACGACGCTAATGAAATATTTCCAAAGGTTGGGCAAGGTCGATTCCAGACGACAGCACTAGTCCAGCTCCAACAACCGCGGCCGACGACGGAGCAAGAGCTACAGGCACTTAAGGATGAGCTTTGGCCTAGTATGGCAGCAGCCAACCGCGAGGCCCCAGCACACGCCCAGCTCCATAAGGACTATATCTTCTTCGCAGCGGACGACAAACCATTTCCGTTAGCAGGTAAAGAGACAGTCCTGCGTGCCATGACAAGTAAATTGTACGAGAGTGAGATTGAAGAGTTCTACGCTCAACGAGAGCAGCAGGAGGCTCAGATGTCGTCGGTCGTCATCGATGTCAGCGATATCCACTCGATTGAAAATGATCTCAAAACTCTGCTGTCACATATCTTGGGCACCGACGTGGTCCGGGAGTCTGTTGACCTTTTTGCTGCTGGACTTGATTCTCTGTCGGTCACCAAAGTTCTTGCCAGTTTCCGCACAACCTTAAGATCTCATTCCGGGACCAATGACCAACGTATTCCGGCAAGCATGATCTACGCGAATCCGACCATCAAGGCTCTCGCCGGAGCATTTGAGAAACTGGTTCGGCATGGATCTGATAGTCTAGACACTGATAAAAACCTTCACCTGATGAGCGATCTGGTCGAGAAGTATACGGCGAATTTGCCTGAAAAATCAACTCCGAAAAGCACCTCCAAAGACGGTCTTGCTACCGTTATCTTGACAGGCAGTACAGGTTCTTTAGGGTCTTACCTTCTCGAGTATCTGCTATCAGATGTCCAGGTGCAGCACATCTTTTGCCTCAATCGATCGGCGAACGGCCATGAACGGCAAATCAAAGTCAATAAATCCCGAGGCTTGACCACCGAATTGTCTCCAGCACGAGTGACTTTTTATCAAAGCGACCTTTCTCAACCATGTTTTGGTCTGGGTCAAAGTGCCTACGAGAAAATGTTACAAGAGACATCCTATATTGTCCGTGAGTCTTGAATGAAGCTCTCTCCGATTGAATTCACAGCCTAACCTGCCAGCAGATAATCAATGGCCCGTTGACTTCAACCTGACATTGGCATCCTTCGAACCTCACATCGAAGGCATACGAGGTCTCGTGGATTTCGCACTCCAGAGCCAGAAATCTGCCAGCGTCCTCTTCGTCTCCTCTGTGGGTGTGGTGAAGAATCAACAGAACAACGCCACCGTCCCCGAAGCGTTGGTCAGTGACTTTTCATCTGCTGAAGCGGGATATGGCCGGTCCAAGTTAGTCTCGGAAATGATTCTGGCAGAGGCGCATCGGAAGAGTGGCGTCAGCTGTTGTGTTTGTCGGATCGGCCAAATCGCTGGGCCAGTGGACTCTAAGGAAGGCATGTGGAACAAGCAGGAATGGCTTCCATCGGTAAGATTATGCATGTCGAGATCCCCCGTGTAGAGGCATGGAGGCTGACTCTTTCTCACTTCCAAGATCATTGCAAGTTCAAAACACCTCAAGATGCTTCCCGAGAGTTTGTCGTCATTAAATCGCATCGATTGGGTCCCTGTCGACAAGACAGCAAAAACCATTCTCGAACTCAGACAGCTCGGAGAGACCGGTCGCGTGTCGTCGGACACCGGTATGCCGGTATTCCACATCGTGAACCCTTCGACGTGCTCTTGGTCGTCGCTCCTCCCATCTGTACAGTCTTGCTTAGGTCCGTCCGTTTCCACTGTTTCCTGGAAAACCTGGCTCGACGCACTAGAAGCCTCTGAGCAGCGCGGAGATCTTGGACAGAACCCTGGTGTCAAGCTCCTGGACTTTTACCGGGGAATCGATCAGGCCGGTGACGCAGGGCTTGAGCTGCCTGTGCTAGAGACCAAGGTCAGTCAGATGAAGAGTCAGACGCTGAGATCGTTGGGCCCGATCACGGAGGGGTGGATGAGGCAGTGGATGGATCAGTGGAACTTTTAGAACAGTTTTAGAAAATAGACTACAGACTGTAATGGGTTGAAACCTGTGTCTCGTTTCACCTAATATGGTGAGAATTCGCCGGTCGGAAGAAAGTGCGTGATCACTCGCTTGGTGGAATAATTCCTATTAACTAGCTGAGGCCGTAGTCTAATGCGCTAACGAGCACCTTCCCACTCTTGTCTAATCCATCTCTTCCTCCATTGAACATCCCCCCTGTAGTATATGTTTATGTCTAAAATTCTAAGCATCTACCTGCCAACCAGGCGTTTCTCCAATGTACGGAGAGGTATGTAGACCAGGATGCTCAGCACAAATCCCACCTCGAAGCCAATGTCGCCAGTCTTCTTGCCGATGGGTCCCACGTACCAAGTCTGAGCCATGCAGGGCACGATAAGACCAAACGGGATGATAACGCCGCCTAGAGCGGCGAGCCCGAGGGGAAGTTTACTGCCGACGTTCCAGATAGCGTGGTCGTAGGAGAGGAAGTCGCCCTTGCGGAAGTAGAGGAACTCCGTACCGACGGTGGCGACAAACACGGCGGCCCAGTAGGCGATGAGGCCGAGGAAATTCTCCAGCGAGGTTTCTAGGTTGTGGCTGACGGGGATGGCGGTGCCGATGAAGATGGCCGTGACCACGATGGCGAACAGGTAGCGCGGGATGTGCGCGAAGAAGGGTAGCAGGATCTGGAATTGCACCGTGATGGCGTACACGGTTCCCGCGATGTTGCCCAGCAGGGAAAAGGCCAGGATCACGGCGACAAATTTGCCAAAGCCACCTGCTGAGTGCATCATCTCCAGCATCACGCCGCCGGTCGAGCCAAGGTCGAACGCCTCGCCCCACGACTCAATGCTGGGAACGGCTCCGCCGATGGCGGCGCCCAGGCACATTAGGGGAATGGTGGGCACGAGGAGGCCGCAGTAGGTGTAGAGGAATATGCGTGTCCTGCGATAATATCGTGGTTAGTTCAAATGCCAAGCAGTAGAGATGGAGGTATAAACAGGAGAAGAAGCCAAAGGACTCACTTAGTCGTCTGAGGAGTGATGTAGACACTGAAATCCGAAGCCATGGTAGCCCAAGTCATGGTGAAGGACGTGATAGTGCAGCCAAAGGATAAAACCCCCTGCGCCGTCGTGGGCAGCGTAGGAGCTTGGTGTTTAAGGAGACGACCGCCACAGCCGACGGAGATGAGGATGGCGATGAGGGCCGGGATCCAGGCCCAGCGCTCGTAGAAATGCACCACTTTGTAGCCCATAAATGCAATAACCAGCGAGATGACGCAGATGAGCACGATGCCCACGGCCCAGCTCATGCTGCCGCCGCTCACGGCCGACAGCGTCTGCCCGGCCACGATGGTGCCGATGATACCCCAACCCGTCGTCGTCGCCATGTTCATGATTGATGCCACGGTCACGAAGTACAGTCCAAAGGTGTACCGCGCTTGCACCAGCTGGCGCATGCCGGTCTTGGGTCCTAATATGCAGAACGCCGCCGGCGGGATGCCGCCGAGGAGGTTGAAGAACAAGATGACCAGGCACGCTGCTTTGAGATTCAGGCCCATGAACAGAGTGCCGACCAGGCCGGTGGTGACACTGATCACATTGATGTTAGCTGGTTGAATCTCTTTCCAGAGGTCGTAGCACACTCACGGCAGTAGATTCAGACTGAGAGTCCACCAGAACGAGAAGATATTAACAGCTCTGGGGTCAGTTCGCAGCTCGATGGGCACGGGCTGAATGCCTCTCGTTTCGACGCCATATCTCTTGATCTTGTCCCACCAACCCGAATGGATCGTTTCTCCTTCTTCGAGAACAGGTTGGACCTGCGTGTCGGCGTAGTCGCCTTTCTTCTCGATGTCGATAGCGCTCGCGAGGCCATCTCCGTGGTTAGTCATAATGGTGGTGGCGAGTCTCTTCAGAAATTTTTTTTTCCACTTTTGACTCAGAGATCGTACAGCGAAAAGAAGTTGGGGAAGTTCAAGTATTGGTTGTAATCTCGAAGGCCGCGAACCTGAACTCGACCGACCGTCAATGCTAGATGTTGTTTGGAAGAGGTGGGGACAATAATCTTTATACCCCGGCGCTGCACTGTATCACAAGTAGGTTGTACAGGGGCTTGCGCAAGCCAATTACTGCCGCCTGGGGCAGAGATAATCCCCAGGGTTTCTTGGAGTGTAGGCCCAGATAACGGAGATAGCGGGAGGGGAGCTCAGAGGCCAGGCCTTGGGCAGTGACAGCGGTGCCGATATTGGGAAAAATTGTTTCCCGCGCAAAACTTTTGTGTTGCCATCTACCCGGCAAGGCGTGGCCAATCATGATAGAAGGAAGGTGCCGGCGGAATCAAAAAATGCACTGGCAACTTTGGCTTCTAATCTTCAGCCTTTATCGTAGCTGTACAAGTGGCCAATAGCACGTCGTCAATTTCTCATATCCGATGGTTTTGGGATCTGGCTCCTTGGTACGGACTCGAACTCCAGGTGTTCATCAGCATTAGACGAGCACATGGCGAGAAGACACTGGCGTTAGGTAGGTACCAACGCTGTAGTGCTGTGACCCTCGTGGCTTACCTTGTGGAACCTCCACCTTCACGCTGACTAGTGGGTACAGGACATGTAAGGATTATAATCTTTTGGTTATCTATTTTCGCACTACTATTTGGTACATATTGCATCATGTCTTGTTGTATAGCTTGCCGCCCGAGATCTCCTTCTCAAATGCGATCGCCTCGTCTAGACCCATCGCTAGAAGGGCATGTTGTCAGAAAAGTGGATGTCGGAACGGTACCGAAGAGGGGAAGGAAAAGAGACTGGATGACTGACCTTGGAAGAACTCGCGAGGGCCCATACCCTGTGCGGTTTCCACATCTGTCCCTTTGTTCATGACGTCCCCGTATGCCTTCCTCAGAGCATGCGTGGCAGCCATGGCACCTGCCAAGGGGTGCCATGTGATCCTGAAGCCCATCTCGAGAGCCTCCCTGTTGGTGAAATTCGGCGTTGCTCCATTCGTTGGCAGATTCAACACCATGGGAAACAAACCCCCGAGCTCTCGCGTCACTCGCACCGCATCCTCCTTGGACAGAGGGGCCTCGACGAAGCCGATGTCAGCTCCGGATGCCTTGGCGATTTTGATGCGCTCGATGGCCTCGTCCAAGCCATGCGTCTGCAGTGAGTCTGTTCGGGCGATGAGCAACGGCGCTGAAGGCTTGCTGGATCTCGAAGCCGCTGCGGCTTGTATTCTTTGCGCCCATTCTTCACGCGAGACGACCTCCTTACCTCCCAGATGTCCGCATCGTTTGGGCCTTGTAATAGTGAGACGGATGGGTCCTCTTGTGAAATGGGGAAGGCGGGGGAGAAACTTACATTACCTGGTCCTCGATATGAAAGGCGGCGGCACCGGCTCTCTCGTATTGCTGCACTGTTCGGGCAATATTGAGTGATGAGCCAAAGCCGGTGTCAGCATCGGCAATGACGGGAGTGTCTCCGGCAATGGAAGTCAGCGTAGACAGTGTAGAGATGAACATGTCTTGTGTTGCGATGCCCAGATCCGCTATGAACACGTTAGCCCTCCCTGGTTCTGCTTTGGGTTTCTTCCGAGGGCACGAACGCTGGCCTAAACGGCTCGCAGCCGTGGCGGCACCCGACATGTACAGTGCCGGCGGGTTGGTCTCGAGGGCTATCCGGCCTGAGATTCCTGTTTGTAGCACATTAATGTCTGCCTCGGTTCTGGTAGCCTTGAAAATTCCACACCGTCAAAAACTCCCAAGGATACAACGAGGAGATTAGGATCAGCCAGCTGAGCCCGAAGGCGCTCGGCACCGCTGTCGTAGCGCTTGATGTTACCTGTAGATCCCATGTTGGCAATTTGGCTCAATCACAAATATTTCCTGGTAGTTAGAATCCAAGAAATACCAGGAGAAACTCTTATATATGATATAACCTTTCGTGATCTCAAAGACTTGATGCGGAGCCCGGGAGGGGAAAAATGCAACCCGCAGCCTTGCCCACCACCAAGTGTCCACTGTGGCAGCTTGCCGGCCGGCAGATGCCAGGCTGGCAGTCACGCGAAAGTGCTTGAATTCAAGCCCTCAACGGAGATCGAGAAAATTATTGTGAAAAAATGGTGTTAAGTTCGTTCTAATTTCAAGCTGGAGGAATATGACCTGTAGGTGAACTTGGCATTTCTCACCACTTTTCATTGTGAAGTGGTCGCCGGGAATGCATTGTCGGGACTAGATTTTACAAATACTCTAGCAGCCTATAGCCACACCGGAGTCTCCTGCCATGACCTTTACTCATATTTTGATTTTACAATTGCGCGTCCAAGGTATCCAAACACCTGAAGATGAGTTTGCCGAGCTGTCGGCCGCATCTGCGTTGAAAGACCTCCTTTGCCCAGCTAAGGGCCGCACCAGCATCGCCGTCGGGCACGCCGATGACTTGCGTCGCGCCCCATAACCCGCCGCAGACCAATCGCCAGGCGATCAAGAAAGCCTTGAAAGCATACAGCGCAACCCAAGGTGGTTCTGAGTCAAGCTCAACCCCTCGCGTCACTTCAAGATAGTTCAGGAACCAATCGACGTGCGGCTGGATGGTCTTAGCTGTGTTTGTCTCTACCAGAAAGTCATACGACGGTGTATGGTAAGTTGATTGCTGCAGCACTGCGTCCACACTCCCCTCAACAATGCCGCCTGTATGCGACGGTGACCACATCTGCAATTCAATCATGGCCATCTCCCAGGTGGCTTCGCACAGTACGGAATGTGTTGTTCTCTTTAAACTTGGTTCCATATTCCGGACTGTTGGGCATATGAACGGCTGAAGTGCAACAAGCGATGAACGGAGCGGTTCGAACCGTTCGATACTCAACTGGCCGGTCATGGTCGACCAGCCCGTGATCTCCCGTGCACTAGAGATGAGAAATTGTGCGATGTTGATGGCTCCATACGCGTCGAACGGATACAAGGAACTTGCATCAAGATCAGAAGAGAGAAACCGTCGCACAGCCTTTGCGTACGGTATTGGAGGGGACGAGCGCTGGACAAGTAGCTGCCGGTGGGCCCACTGTGCGCAAGAAGATGCAGCCCAGCATTCTTCAGGACATGGCAATTCGTATTTGATTTCCAGATGCGACAGTGAGCGCGGAATAGACAGAACCTGGTACCAGAGTGCGTCAATCTGATGAACAGCAAAGAGCGTGCGTTTCCGCGATTCGGCCTGGATGAATTCATGCCACATGGACTCGAGATCGCCAGTCGTCGTTAAGTTGAGGGGCAAAGGCTGCATTAATCCACCGGTACGGGCGAGGAAAATCAGTTTCGAGTGCATCTGGAGACCATATGCCGAGTCTTTGCCGCATAGATACATCATAGCACAGATTTGAAGAAGCAGGTATACCTGGATCACGACTATATCGCACGAGTCAGCACCGGTGCTATCTTCGTCGCTGGCAGCTAGGAGAGCTCGAGCGCGGTGGAAACACCGAGTTGAGAGGCGCACGCCTGAATCGACTTCCTCCACCAGATCGGGGTCTTCGTCGTGCTGGTATGCTAGAGAGAGCATGCCTAGGAGTAAAGGTGTAGGAACAGAGGCTTGGTCGAAGGATGGTTGATGAAGAAAGGGGACAAATGGCGAAATGTGAGTAAAGAAAAGCTCTACGCCTCGGGAAATTTGCGAGGGTGAAGGAACCCAATTATCATGAAGATATTCGAGAACAGTTGGTGTCAAGACCTCGGGGGCTCGTTGAGTGAAGCGACCCCCGGTCAGATCCGTGTCAGACGCAGACGATGGGGTCAATATAGAAGCTGTTGGAGCGTCTGAGTCATTGGTTGACTTGCGGAATGGTGTATCCGGCAGCAACCCCTGTTCGAGGTCAAGCGAGCCTGGCTCGAAGTGACTGCTACATAGGGACTCGTTCATGGAAGATGGACGTGGGAATGTGGAAGCGCTGCTTCTTAGATTTCGGCTCGCTCGGTGTTGGGATTGGCAGTCAAGATCGACCGGGCGCTGCCACAGGTCCTGCTGCTGCTCCTGTATTCCTTCATCAAAGGCCTGTAGTTCGTCTAAGGATTGGGAGTGTTGAGATTGGGACGCCGTGGCGACAATTGTCTCGCTGTTCACTTCCTTGATTTCCCATCGTGATGCAGCTGATGCTTCTTGTTGTTGTCTCTTTGGAACTCGGTGTTCAATTTGTTCTGGGTGTTTCCGCTTCAAGTGGCGCTGTCGTAAGTCGGAACGGGAAAATGAGGCACTGCAAGAGCCGCAAGGGAGCGAAGCCTTTTCACGGGCCTTCGAATGAAGCGCTGTATGCCGCTTGAGGTTCTCATTTCGGGTAAAACGACTCTGGCAGATGTGGCAACGGAATGGCTGCTGAGATTCCATGTTGACTTCAACAGACATGATAGAAAGTGAGAACGATGTGATCGACGACATGATAACAACTTGGACCCCGAGATATGACCAGCAATAATCCACCCATGATTGGCCATTTTACTGACCAGGTATCTCCAGAGGACTTGGGGCACCCGCGGGTGTATCTAAAGTCAAGAATGACTTAATCATTTTTGTGCTGCTCTTCTAGTTATTCTGTCATGACAGCAGAGTTTCGGCCGGAACGTACAAAGCAGTCCAATAAAGTATCATCTTCATACAAGTTTCCTTGTCAGACGCGCTAAATTTGGAATCATTGTACTTTGGGAAATTGACGTTCAGTCATTTGAATATGTTCAATAGCCGATTACCGGGCATCGGGGTTTGATCCCATCAAGCCATTACTCGGATCTTCATACTGAGATAGAATCACTGGACCTGCAAGTCCTGAAATACGCAAGTCAAACTAGCCGGCTCGCTCAGACAGGAAGGACGACCCTAACACCCATATAATCTCGTTGCTGCATGAGCTTGCCATTGATAAGAACTTGATCCGCGCCTAGTCGGTTTCGCACACCATCCGTCGGGTCCGTAGCAGTAGCAATCTGGATCTCGCGCCACTGTTGATTCGTAGGCACGACCTTACCCTGCGAGGTCCGGTTTTTGAACTCCTTATAGACCCCTTGCTCCTCGATGCAGCCCTCCCGCTTGATAAGAGGGGAGTCTGACGACACTCGGTTAGCCCATCTGTTACCACGTTGTCGGACTTGATAAACTCACCCAGCGCAGGCGTCATACGAAGATCGCCGACAGAGCTGTTGAAGAGCACCAGCGAAAGTCGCTCTTCATTCCGCTGATCCAACGGTGGCTTGTAAACTCGATGGCGAGTAGCTTTGAAATGCCCTCCTGAGACGATCTCTAGGGTGTCGCCAATGTTGACAACCAGAGCGCCCGGCTTATACGGTACGTAATGCCACTCTTCATCGCGGCCCCAGATTTGCAGGCATGAAATGGGAACCGAAAAAAGCAAAGTCGTCAAGCCAAAGTCAGTGTGGCCGTGCATACGAAGGCCTTTCGAGGCCTCTTCGGTTTCACTCTGCACGGGACGGAACAGCGCGTGGCGGAAGTAGCCCTCGCCTGTTGGGCTGCCGTGTGATTGAACATTTTCCCAGAGGTAGTCGTCCGGCAGCTCAAGGACGCGGGAAAAGAGCGTAAGAAGACGGCGGTTGACCGATTTGGTTAGGTAGTTGCAAAATGCTTCAATTTCGTCCATAAAAGGATGCAGACATTTGGGGGTTCGATCAATGTCGGCCCATTCGCGGGGATACCAGTTAAATTGTTCAATGCCGTCAGGAACACCACGATGGCGCTGTCTTGGGGGTAAGTGTCTCGTTCAAAGCGTCAGTGGGCCTAAGGGGAAATCGGATTCTGACCTTGAAGCCATATGGATGCTTGTATCCTGACCACTTGCCCGAGCTAGGGTCGAAAAGAAGGCGCTCTTTATCCTCCTCACTTATGTTATTGTACAGATACTGTGCAAGAGCGAATTGACGGTGGAGCTACCGAATCAAAATTAACACAGGGCATTCGCCTCATAGGTTTTAACTCGCCTGCTCTAAAGAGACACCGTAATTCTCAAGGAACAGAAACCCATCTTCACGAATTGCAACCTTGACCTGCTGGATGAGGTCTTCGACGACAGCTGGATCGTCTGAATCGAGCAATGACAGATCAATAGATTTGAGTTTGGCAAAGTTGTGTGTCTCTTTCGTGGCGGGAGGCGGGATCCATGCTGGAACAAGAGATTTACCAGGCAAGTCAATCGCTGGGGGAGAGAAAGGTACTATAGGTGCCATCATGATTCGATATGCCTAGAGCTTGTTTCTGGTGTTGCTGATGGCGAGAAATGACGAGCTTATATCTCTTAGAAGGCCCAGTGGGTTTCTGACTCTGACTTTTTGGGTCATATGAACTCCTCGATCAGGTGACAAGAGGATTGGCCATTACAGGCATGGATTGAAGATATTGAAGAGGTCCGTATGAGTTGCCTGCACCCACTAGACAGCAGTTCTTTCACAACGTAGCTGCAAGTGAGCCGGCACGCTCGAAGGCAGAGTTCTGAGCATTGTCATTAGCCCTTCCGCAAGGGTGCTCACCATATCGCGCGGTCGTCCCATTCTTCGGAGGAGCTCCAGTGTCGCAGCACCAGTGAGTACCGACAGTGGATCACGGTGACTGGCTTGATAACTGGAAATGGCTGGTCTGTGTATGCATTACTGAACAGAGGAAAATACGCAGATAACCACGAGAAAGGAAGACGCGCGCTCATCTGGGAGGAGCTCCTCCGGCTCAACAAGGTACCCTTGTGGTGAAGGTGCCTAGATCTCTGACCTAGTGGCGGAGATGATGGCTCTGATGGGCACGACGCGCAGAGATATTTTTCTTTTGTAGTATTCCAATTCCCTCCAGCTGATGGAAACAACTTTCAACTCTTTGCTGTAACTACCTTTAAGTCCTTCACAACCATGTCGCGAGAACTCATTAGCTCTGAAAAGTTCCCTCCTAAGCCGCACAACTGTAAGTATCGCGTGGAAAGGATATGGGCAATTGTCACGAAATTCTCTAACAGATGCCCTTCTGTACTTCACAGGCCCGGCCGTCAAAGTTCCTGGGCTCGTTTTTTGTGCAGGCCAAACAGCGACGGGAGAGATCAAACAGGCGACGGTAGACAAACTCCTACGGATGAGCATACGTGCTCGATACGAGCTCATCGCTGACATATTTGTAGAGAACGGCGTTGCAGAATCTCAAGGAGGTCCTTGAGCTTGCTGGGTCATCGCTCGAAAAGGTGGTCAAATACAATGTCTATCTCACTGACATGAAGGACTTCGCGGAAATGAACCAGGCGTACATTGAGTTCTTGCCAAAGCCGATGCCCTCACGGTCGTGTCTTCAAGCGCTTCCTCCTGGCGATGGCACAGTGATTGAAATTGAATGCATCGCGCAGGCGTGAGGAAATGCTAGGAGGATGGTAGACAACAAATATAGAGCCATGCTGTTACAAAAGTTTCTCGTGCTAGAAATGATGAATGGCGGCAACAGTGCATGTTAGATAGCAGAGCAGCCCCTACAAGTAGATACTCGAATTACCCCTGGCACTAATAGAATCGCCCCTGAGTGCCTAGAGGCTTATGCTACATTAGGCTGGTGAGTGGCTGGGGAGCATCTTTCCAATTCCCGCACCCACCACTCAAGTGCCTACGCGGGCATGTCACTCACCTTCGGCTCTACAAGAAGTGGTCTCGAATATCTAATGATGATAAAATTTGTCTCGACTTATACCCTACGCAATCGCAACGGCCCGTGAGCCCTCTCACGATAGAGCTACTTGGATTTCACCCGCGTAAAAATTTTGGATGGCCTTGGTGTCACCCGTGATTGCCACCGAATCATATCTACTTCTTGCCTCCTTTGCTGCTATGCCATTGTTGACCATACGTCCTGCCCATTTACCGTGCCTCCGCGCAGCTTCAATAATTTTGTTCACAGCGGCCACAAATTCGGGTTCGTCACCCCGCGCTGGCACATATCCAAGGAGTGATTGTGCAAGGTCGTTGGGGCCGATGAACAAAAGGTCAACACCAGGAACAGCCGCAATAGCATCGACATTTTCTACGCCTGCGCGCGTCTCTATTTGAATCATTGTCAAGATCGTCTGATTGGCTGAAAGCATATACTCGGGAATCGTAAGGCCATGGGCGATTGCAGGAAATGCTGAGCCTTGACCACGCACGCCCTGCGGTGGAAACTTCGATGACTGAACTACTTGTTGGGCTTCTTCGGCGTTGTTGATTTGAGGCACCATGATACCATGCGCTCCAGTGTCGAGGGCACGCTTGATGATGTCGTGAGCAGGCCCGCGAATGCGAATGATGGGTGACTTCCCGAGAGCGGAGATTGCAGCGACGGAGTTGTGCATGGCGTCGTCGCCGATATGACCATGCTCACAGTCGATAATGACACCGTCAAGATCCGTCAAGGCGAGGATTTGAGCCATGCGTACAGAGGGCAGCGCCGAGAACGTCATCAGAGGGTATTCTCCATGCTTGAGCTTGTTGAGAATCGTCAACCGGGGATTGTCGATGGTAGTTGAGTGTGCCGTGGGATACACGACGTTTTCAGTTGCCATTTCGTCGTTCAACGTGCTGGGTAGTCGAAACAACAGGATGTGTTGTTTCGACAACAAGGAAAAGTGCGGTAGAGAGCCATCTTTACTCTATTGCTTGACCCATAAAATTTTGAACTGCCGAGGACTGTCATCCTCATAAATGAACTAATATGCGCGACAACAGACTGATCCCTGATATCTGCTTGCGTGTGCGGGCCGAGAATTGCTCAACTCCGTAGGTGGGAGGAGCTCCTCCCACATCAAACTGGAAACGCTTCTTGCTCAAAAGCGGTATAGAGCGTCGCGACAGCTTCGGACGATCACGACAAGACCAAACTTGTGAGCTCCTCCTTTCCATCCTTATCTCATGAGCACAACAAGATGCCTGGATACAAGTATTGCTTGAAGGGGCGGTCATCCCAAAGGAGACGGACTTGCCAACTCTCAGAATCACAGAGAAAAATCCTATCTTCTGCGCAGAAGATCATTCCCGCGCTATAAACCTCGACTACTATGAATGCTTAATAGCTTCATCTACCTTTCTAGAGGCTAGCCGCATCCTCTGCAAGTCAATATCAGCAACTGCGTCTGCTCTTCCGTCTCCAGACTCGTTTGACTTATGGTGACCATGGATATCGAAAAGCAGAACAAGCAGGTGGCCGTCAACAGCAACGAGGACAGCCTCTCAACTTCAGAAGGGCAAGTTGGGATCCTGGGTAGCAGAGCGGCGCCTGAGTCACTCCGCCATCTGAACGAAGATGAAATTTCCCGTCTCAACCAAAAACTCGTCCGTAAGATCGATCTGGTCATCCTCCCAACCATCGGCATTCTATACATTCTCAACTACATCGACCGTCAGAATCTGTCAGCGGCTAGGCTACAAGGCATTACAGACGACTTGAATATGACCACCCAAGAGTTTGCTACCTCGATTTCCATCTTGTTTGTCGGTTACTTGCCGTTTCAGATTCCGAGCAACCTCATCATCACAAACATTTCGCGGCCGGGAATGTACATTTGCATTGCCGTGGTTATCTGGGGCGCAATCTCCGCCGCTACGGCTGCCGTCAATACATATGGTCAGCTGCTCGCTGTTCGTGCCATCCTTGGAATGGTTGAAGCCGTGTTCTTTCCAGGCGCCATCTACTTTCTATCTGCTTGGTATACGAAAGTCGAACTCGGAAAGCGGATTGCTGGTCTGTACATCGCACAACAAGTCGGAAATGCGTTTGGAGGCCTGTTTGCTGCCGCCGTATTTCAGCTCGACGGAACGCACGGGATTGCGGGCTGGAGATGGTTGTTCATAGTGGAGGGGACCGCAACTGTCGGTATTGGAGCCATCTGTGCCAGCATCATGCCCGAATTTCCGCACAACAGCCGCCTCCTCTCGCAGCTCGAGCGCGATCTTGCCGTTTGGCGCATCGAGTCCGAAGCAGGCGCAGCGGAGGGCACGGAGAAGGAAAGTACGCTCAGGGCTTTTGGCAAAGCTTTAACGGATCCTAAGCTGATTTTGCTGATCTTTTGCAATATGCTCTCACAAGCACAGGGCTCCATCGCCAACTACTTTCCAACACTCATCAAAGCTCTGGGGTACTCAAACACAATCAGTCTACTACTCACTGCGCCACCCTATGTCCTGGCCGCTGGTGTCTATTTCTGCATCATGTGGTACTCAGATCGCAAGAATACAGTCTATGTGCCTATTCTTGTCTGCATTGCGATTGCAATGAGCATGTAAGTCTCTTCGAGAGCCACAGGTGTAACTTCTAGTTCTAACAACCGAAATAGGTACATCATCCCCATGGCCACGAGCAATGTTGGTGCGCGCTATTTCTCCATGATGGTACTGCCGTTTGCATCGGTGGGACCCCAACTCCTTCTCTACAAGACAATCAATCTTCACCTTGCGCGCCCCACGGCGAAACGCGCGGCAGCTTCTGCTCTTGTCAATGCGATCGGAGGCACTTCCAACATCTGGGCCTCATATCTGTATTACGCCCCTCCACATTTCTTTGCCGCGTTTGGCACGCTGATGGCGTGCGCTACGATATTTGCCGGCACAATAACCTTCTACCGATGGTTGGTCTTGCGCGAAAACAAACGCCTAGATTCGGGCGAGCCGGAACTTGTCGTGAAGGTGATGAAGGGGGGAGTGACGGAAGAAATGGTCCAGCTCGGCTGGCGATATGAAATGTTTTGAGTGGAAATCTACTGTCGTGTTGATCTGTAACTGAGCGTGCTGCATTATGACCATCCGGCTTCCAGGTGCTGGATGGCATCGCTTTCCTCTACTACATCGGCGTATTTTGCATCTAAGTCAAAAAGATTGGACTTTTGTATCTCGGGACTTCGATCGCCACATGCACTTCCAACAACCTAGTAAGAAGTTTAGCTTCCTGCTGCGCAAATCCGACAGGTAAGTGCTCACCATAGGCCTAAAACCATTTTGCATGGCGTCTAGTGTAGTTGCTCTCACACAACCTGAAGTGCTCACTCCGCATATCACCAGCGTGTCGACATTCAGACACTGGATTGCCCCGCTCAGCACCTTTCTTGTAGTCAGAGTCGAACACATACCTGTAGTTCGGATGCTAGTGAAGTGCCAAAGAAGGCCGAGGCATACTTCTTGACCACTACCACATCGCCGTCTTGAGGTGCCAGTCCGTCAAGAGGATCTGCCAGCCCTCTACTATCTCCCTTTAACCAGACATCCAGAAGTTTTGCCTTCCGCCAGAACAGCCCCGCATCTGCCATGTCTGGCCGCGAATAGGCGACTTGACTGTGAAGCACAGGGACGCCGCCTTTACGCGCAGCAGCAACAAGCCTTCTCATCGAATCCGGTGAGTCGACCGCCGCGGCGTTTGACAAAAGCGACAGTGGCGAGCCTTCAGTGTAGTATGCTTTGCAGACATCGATCAAGATAAGGGCAGGCCGAGAACCCCATCCCATGCGATTGGCGAAGCCTGACTGGAGGTAGGATGCTGATGCTTCGTGTGCCACGCCTGTAGACATCTTTGCTCCAGGATTCACGGCGCTGGCTCAGAACGGTGATGGCGATGTTGATGTCGACGTAGAGGCACAAATGGAAAGGGAGGCTCCAGCCTTGCCTGAAGGACCCTCTGGATTCTGCCTCTAAGTGCGGCCATCTCCGCCCAGATTCTAGTGCGGTAGGATCGCGGGGCACATGAACCCCTACCTAAACTATACGCCAGATAGAGAGCAGTTAGTAGGTGCCAGGCGTTTACCCGTAGGATATTCTACCCGGAAACGCCTGGATAGATTGGTTTTACATTCCGGCGACCAAGGGCAGGGTAGCTTGCCGGCCGCTCAGCTCCCAAAGATACATGTACACTTGAGTCTAAGCTCTAGCAATTCAGTCCCGCTGCCAGTCCGGTCATGGTCGCATGTCTAGCATAGCACGGCTGATTTGCTGTTCGTTCCGGGCTGACTGGCAAGATCTACGAACTCATACTATGTATAGATGATAACGAGTTTCGTCACGCTAGAGACCAATACTCGCATGAGTTCGACGCGCAATCGACAAGCAGAGCGCAACCATGGTCGACTTAGCTCCTGTACCGTGTTCTGAAGATGTACGAACCATCTATCAGCCTCTTGATCCTCAAGTCCGAGGACAACTGGATCCTGAATACGTTGCAGTCCATGACGAGATTCTCCAGTATGTCCAGCCGGATGATGTGCAAGCCTGGGATCCGTGGCAGGCACGGTCACGACGACTTCCGGGAGGTTCTCCACCTGTGCCAGTGTCACGAGTGGAAGACATCGAGTTGACTGACTTCCCTGTGCGTGTTTTCTGGCCGCATGGAGATCGTCCAAAACTTGGTTGGCCTGCGTTGGTGTGGTACCATGGTGGCGGATGGGCGGTAGGAAGTATCGAGAGCGAGAACGACTTTTGTACCAGAATGTGTCGAGGTCAGCGAATTGCCTTTGTCTGATTGTGACGAATTCAGAAATCACCGTGCGAGAGTGTTGAGCTAACGGACCGCTGTACACTAGATGTCGGTTTGGTCGTCGTGACGGTTGGATACAGGCTTGCTCCAGAATACGTGTATCCCACTGCTCATATTGATGCCCTCGAAGCACTTGTTTGGGTACACAGTCAGGTTGGGTCTAGCGCATTGGAAATAGACCCTAGTCGGATCGCGATAGGAGGTACTTCTGCGTATGTGTACCACCATGTCTCTCCGCGCAGTGGATGATAACTCATTGACTTGAGCAGGGGTGCAAACCTTTCGATCGTGGCTTCCCTCAAAGCACTACAACTTCCAACCCCGATATCTGTCGCCCTTCAGATCTTAATCGTACCGGTCATTGACAATACAGCAACTGTCGAGACTTCATGGGCATCGAGAGCCAAAGCACCCTGGCTCACTCCAGCCAGAATGTCCTGGTATCGGAATATGTATTTCCCCGACGTAAGCGCAGCTCAGAGTTGGGACGCTTCACCCAACCTTGCGCCCGAAAGTCTGCTATCGAAGGCGCCTAGAACATGGTTTGCCGTCTCCGAGCAAGACTTGCTGGCGCCAGAAGGCCTGTCCTTCGCAGAGCAGCTCACGAAATTGGGTGTCGACGTGGAAGTCACAAGGTATGAAGGGATGACGCATTCCATCCTGGCTATGAATGGCAAGTGCTCCTCTTGTTTCTCCTGCTGAAGCTGACTCTTGCCACAGGAATATTATCGAAAGGGAAGAAACTGATAGATGATGCAACGAACGTTCTAAAGGCCGGTTTGAAAAGCTAGGTTCTCTGGGTATTGGCATTTAAAATTGATTAAAATTTTCTTTACCTTTGTCACGAATATCTTGGCAGTGAGTATAACTCTCACCCAACTTGGGTGAGAGCCATATAGGTCAGGCAGCTCGGCTGCCATGGACAGGTCTACAACTGAGAGGCACACGTGACATAAGCTGAGGAG
>JANSVK010000146.1:0-89328 GCA_030068005.1 Cladophialophora exuberans
ACGACGATATAAAGTATTGTAGGATCGAACACGGTCTCGACGGCATTGTTATCTACAAGCGCTCGAATTTCTACGGTGGCAAACAAGCCAAACACTCCAAGCCAATATACTAGTCACATGATTCACGAGCGTGTCTTTAGGGGATGCCGTTTCAAGTTGGACTCTTAATCTCATTTATTCCTCTCATTTATTCATCGAGCATTGCCCTAGCCTCGATTGAACTACTGTCCTCTCCCTACTGGAGAAAGTCACCCTTGGTCTCCTTGAGCACCATCTCGTACTCTGGAACGAATTGCATGTACAAGATCCCCGGTGATTTCTGTAGGTCTTTGGTGTACTTTGCCGCCTCCTCAGAGACATATTTCTTGGGCACTCCATTGGCCGCTGCTGCATCCGCAAGTAACTGCGTGTGACATGCGCGTTCCAAAATGATGTAGTATGCAACTGCTTCGCCCACCGATCCCCCACAGGTCAAGATGCTGACGACTTTTGTCAGTTGACGGAAGAGCAAACAGGATGTGTGATAGCTTACCCGTGGTTTTGCAGAATCATCGTCTTCTTCGTCGGGCCCAGAGCTTGTGCCATCTTCAACCCTTCCTCCTCCGCCACGGCCGCTCCTCCGAAATCTTCGTAGATGGCCATTTCGTCGTAGAGCCAGCAGCTGTCTGATCCGCATGTCAGCTAGATGCTCTTCATGAGTACAGGTTTCTCCATACCCTGTGTGAGATATTCAATTGGTTTCCCGAAAATCGACCATGCCTTGCCATACGGAGAGTGTGTGTGGATGGCCACGTTGACATCGGGGCGCGCTTTGTGCAATGCTGAGTGAATGACAAACCCAGCCGTGTTGACGAACTTGTCGGTAGGCTCAACAGCTTCTCCCTCTTCATTGACGAGAATGAGATCCGAGACGGTGATCATACCAAAGTGCACTGCGTAAGGATCTGTCCCGGATTAGTTGAGAGGCACAATTTCGGCATCTTGGCCTCGAAACTCACTGATCCAGAAGCATTTGGGATCAACGGGATCTAGGTGTGTATTGTCAGCCTCAGTACGCTTGTGGCCTCCCCTACATCAACCTACCTCTCAAACTGATGTGACCAGCTCCTCCATCTGCATACCCCAGCTTGGCAAAGATACGGAAAGCACCAGCCATGTGCTGCTTGGCCCACGTCCGCTCAGCATACTTGTCCGTGAAGCTTGGAACCTTGTACTTGGGCTCTTTTCCATCGGAATAATTGAGCAGACTTTTTTTGGCCGGCTGCAACTGGATGGCAGTGGCAGGGGTTGCAACTTCTGTGGCGGTGGTCGTGGCTGACATGGTGCCTGGTTTTGACAGTGTGACTACTTGTACGTGGGTGAAGCTTATCTCGGGAGGCTCGACCGCAAAGACAATCTTTCCACCTCTCACTAAAAGGTCCAAGTCTCTCAGTCTTCCTTGTTATTGTTTTATACGGTACGGGATCTGCTGTCTCGGTGTCGGCTCCTCCCTGGCTCCATTACGGCCTTCGTGTGCAGTGGTAGCGAACCCTCAGCGCCAACTCGAAATTGAGAAAGCGGGGGAGAACAGGTCAGCCAAGCGGACAGCGACCGTCTATAGGCCTCTTCACGTTGATAACAACGATAGCACGATCAATGATTGAGACGCTGTCAGTAGAGGCAGCCCTGCAAACGGAGATGATCGTCCGGAGAGCTTCCGAACACCGAATCCCGTACGCGAAGCGGCTCAACGAAAGCCGATGCCACGAGTTATCGTCTCCCCTGTCCTCAACGAACACCGAAACTGATACTGGACCGTCTTAACGCAGAGAGAAGCGCCCACGCTGTCGATAGCACAGTGATAGCTTTGCTTTATATATCGTGTTGATCAGCCATGTTGCCCGTCGATTTGAACTGTCAATTTCCGAGCAGCCGCCGTCGCAGGAAGAACTCTTCATACCATGTCTGAGAAAACTCCCGTGGAGAAGACAGTGGCGCCTGCCTCTTTGCCCGAAATTTCGGAAATCCAGATCGCAGAGCAGGAGCCGGTTAAGGGCGATGTCGCTCTCGGATTTCTAAAGAACGCTGCGTCAACCGATGGAGATGTCGTACTGGACAAGGAGAAAACGGAACGAGTGCTTCGCAAAATCGATCGAGTTATTCTCCCAGTGCTGGCGTAAGAGCTCGACATACTACTAGTGATCACGGAGCTGATTGAGTCACAGTATCACTGAAATGCTCCAGTTCTTGGACAAGACTACTCTGAGTTATGCGTCTCTGTTTGGCATCCGGGAAGATACTGTTGGTCACTTGGCACCTTGTTCACAACATCTGTCTGACTTTCTCCCAGGGCCTTCATGGCAACCAGTTTCCTTGGCTCACAAGTATCTTGTACATCGGTGAGATCACAATTACATCACATCTTGTATGGCATGGCTAACAGGATATGCAGGCTACCTCATCTCCCAACCTGTATCTGGATTCTTCTTGCAGCGTTTCCCTGCTGCCAAATGTCTTGTGGTCTGCGTGTGAGTGAGAGGACCCTTGGAAGATTTACGAACAACACCATCTGATGGCTCTTTTTGGGTAGATTTCTCTGGAGTGTCGTTCTCTTTATGACGGCGACATGTTCAAATTGGGGCGGTCTCATGACAGTTCGATTCTTCTTGGGCTTCGTCGAGGCCATCACATTTCCCTCATTTATGTTAATTAATGCCGGATGGTACCCGCGTTCGGCCCAACCGTTTCGAATGGGCTTCTGGTTCTCGTTCAATGGCATTGCGCAGATTGTCGGCGGCCTTTTGTCCTACGGTCTCGGCCACATTCAGTCTGGTATTGAGTCGTGGAAATGGATGTTTTTGGTCACCGGCGCCCTCACCACACTTTGGTCGATCGCTCTCTTCTTCCTCCTTCCAAATAGCCAGATCGACGCCTGGTTTTTGAACGAAGAGGAGAAGCGGGTTGCCGTGGAGATGGTCAGAGCCAACAACACGGGTATCTACAACAAGACTTTCAAGATGGAGCAACTTGTCGAAGCTCTGACAGACATCAAATCATGGCTGTTCCTCCTTCTCGGATTTCTCATCAATATTCCAAACTCTGTTGCTACGGTAAGATCTCAATTATCATCCATGACCTGAATGTCAGTCCTGCTCACATTTAATGACAAGTTTGGAAATCTCGTCATCTCGGGATTCGGCTATTCAAGTCTACACACGACTCTGTTGTCGATGCCCGCTGGAGCCTTCGAGTTCGTCTACATTTTCGGCCTCTGTTACATCTGCGCAAAGTTTCCCAACGCCAGGACTGGGTGCATCCTGATCTCATGTGCCGTCTCGCTCCTCGGAGGCATTCTCGTCCTGGCCCTTCCCTACCACAACAAGGCTGGTCTGCTTGCCGGGTATTATATCATCTACGCCTATCCGTGTGCGAACCTGCTTTTGTTCGCCATGGCAACAGCTAATACTGCCGGTCACACCAAGAAGGTCGTGGTCAACGGCATGACTTTGGTCGGGTTCGCTGTCGGAAATATTGCTGCACCCCAATTTTACAAGACTTCTCAAGCCCCACGATATGGTATGATACTTGTCCTTCTCGCTGTGAGGAAAATTATGAACTGACCTAAACTCCATTAGGGCTCGGCATCGGCTCCCTCTGCGTCTCCCTTGGTCTCTGCTTCATCACTTACATCGCCCTTTGGTTATACCTCGTCTGGCAGAACAAAAAGCGCACACCTGCTCGCCTTGCCGCTATGGAGACGGCTCCTGACAACATTGAATTCATGGACTTGACGGACAAGCAGAATCCACTATTTGTGTACGTGTACTAGCAGGCTCTAAAGCAGGCTGGATGACCAACCTGATGGGGAGTTGCAGACCGTAGATAGACCCCATAGATTTCCCGTATCTTGAAGCCTCGAGTTTTTCCCACAGACTTTGTCATCGATTCCAACAGAAGATGTTCGACTGCGAAGGGCATCGTCTGTCTAGGAGTATTTGCTATCGTCCATAGAGTCTCTTCATACACGCGCCATATGAAATGAGGTATGCTTCGACGATTTAGCATATTATGGTCTTCCTATGGGCTCACTGGTAGTACTATCTACATATTTGAAGGCCCTCTTGAATCCAATAGGCAAACGCTTATGTTTAAAACCATTGATTACCGCTTTTGTTTACACGCTCTGTATGAATGGTGGAACAAAGGGACGCGATTTAGGTACAGATGAAATACAAGCAAGCAGAGAGAGTACGAACAGGGGAAGACTTGCAAAAATAGGCGATTATAGCTTCCGACGATTCTCGATCGTGTAGAACCGCGCCACAAACATGTGACGATGACGGGTCGTCAAGTAGCTAAAGCCATGGCCCACCACGCACATCGCGGGTTATCCTCCGGATCAGGCTGTGTGAGAAATCCCGACGCGGTCAAGCGATTCGCGCTGGAATTCGCGCCCTCGATTGGGAACGGCGGCAAGCCCGGCGCATTGGGGTTGCCCGTCTGGATGAAATTGACAAAATAGCTCTGGAGCTGCTGGGCTAGCGGGGCGAAAAAGGACTGAGATGCGTTGGTGGCGGCGCGCCCGTCCCACGACACGTACGCCTGGTCGGAGCCGTGCAGCGAGGGCCCGACGTCGAAGCGGTACGTGTACGTGCGGCCGCGGTAGGCGCGCCGCAAGAAGTCCGCGTTGCAGCTGACGGCCATCTCGCGGATGATCAGGGCGATGCGCTGCGGGAGGTTGAGATAGAGGTGCGAGCCGTCGTAGACTGGCGGGTACAGGACGTTCTGGATGTGGTGGGCGATTGAGTCGACCATGGTCGGGTACACGGTGCGCAGCCAGGGTGTGACGCCTTCTTCCTTCTGCAGAGACGGCGGGACGAAGAGAAGCCCCTCGTTCTGCGTGTAGCTGTAAAACACGCTGACATTCTTGGCAAACTGTCCGGAAAGCAGTGCCAGGCTGGGTAGTTGGCGCATGAACACACCGTCCGGGACAGGGTTGTAGGCAAAGAGCCCATAGGCGGAAGGAAGCTCCTGCCGGGCGTTGGCCAGGATGAGATCCCGCGACGAGGCCTGCCGCGCCTCTTCGATGGTGGTGACGTTCAACAGGGAGAGAAAGCTTAGTGTCGCGTTCTCCACCACCTGGTTGGAGTACGACTGGATGATCCCCGCCGAGTTGGCGATCGCACGCTGGAATGGTGGTCTCTCTTCGCCGCCAAAGGCTAAGAGATGGTTGACGACCGAGCAACCTGAACACTGCCGTGAGTTGCGGGCCAGAAGAAGAGGAGAGCAAAGGGGGAGGGAGTGGAGGGGTGAATTTCCCCTTCCTCTTTTCGAGGCGTGCGAAGGTAAAAGGAGGAAGAAGAAGACGAAACTTACCTCCGGCCGATTCACCCTGGATTGTGACCCGGGTCGGGTCGCCGCCGAAAAGATGGATGTGATCTTGAACCCACTGCATTGCCAGGCGTTGATCGAAGAAGCCGGCATTAGATGTGCCTCCTGCTGCCTCCAGAGTCGGGCCGCCCAGCCAGCCAAATGCACCCACACGGTAATTCATGGCGACGTAGATGAGGCCATCACCGCCATCTTTGGTCGCAGCCTCCAGCATGCCTCTCGGGTCAAAGTCGTACTTGCTGCCAGTGACATAGCCGCCACCGAACATCCTAGAGACAAGAAACACCGTGTCAATGTCAATTTCAATGTCGCCCGGGTTTTGGAAGGGCAGAACGCAGATGGAACTTGGAGACGAACCAGATCAGAACAGGAGCAGCCTTGGCGCTCTTGTTGCCAACCCTCTCAAACACTGACTGAGGCACCATGACGTCCAGGAACAGACAGTCTTCCCTCTCGCGCGGATCTCGAGGAGGCAGTTCATCCAGCCGGGGGGAGCCAACGGGCAACTCATCGAACGGCGTCTGTGCAATGATCTCCTCCGCCTGCGTGATGTTGAAAGAAGAAGTCCGGTTGGCCAGAATCGCGGTGGCATATTGGTACGCCATGGGAACCCATGACGCCTGGGCCTGCGGGCAGATCGAGCCCACACTGCCATTCTGCACGGCTGCGTTACGACCCTGCGGTGCCACCGGCGCGGCGAAGCGCAGGTCTCCAATGGGCGCCTGGGCGTATCTGATGTTGCTGAAGTTGTAATATTGGTAGTCCGGCTGAACTGTTTTGTTAGCCACAGCGCGTATGGCGTCATGGTATCAGGGGCGGAGAGAGAAAGGGGACGTGCTGACATTGTAAGAAATGGCTTGGTGGATTTGGTACCCAAGGTCAACTTTTGGAAGTGACTGGCTCAGACCCAAAGAGAGGAACACGAGTAGGAAGGTTGCTGACAGATACCAGTTTGATTTCGCCATTGTGTCGGCCAAATCGTTGCAAAAAAGATAATTGAGTAGAGTGCAGGTTGACGAGACCAAACGCACCGACTCTTCCTCTTTGTACTCTCTCCCTTTCCCATGTTTTTATTTTCTTTCGTCCCCTCGTTTCTTGGATAGTGCATTCGGAAGCATTCCAGCGCGGCTCTTAGGCTTTCCTCCTCCATGATTTCCAAGCGTGCCCAGATGATGCATTTGGTCTGCTAGTCTCGCCGCATTGCCGTACTGGTACCTTGACCTAGCTTAAAGGACGACAAGGCAGCAGCATTTTGATCGGGCCGTCTCCAATTGAAGCTTCAGCAAGAAGGAAGCGAGGTTTGCTTAGTCCTATTGGTTGCGGGGTGTGACTGATCGAGATCCGGGGAAATTCGACGGTGTGGGCTACTAGTAGTCGTAGTGTGGCCAATCGTGCTGGAATTGTCATCAAGAGACAGCTGTGAAGCCCGATTATTGATTTCACGGAGTGGAAGCGGTAGCGGTGGTGGTGGCAATAGTGGCGTAAAGTCAGAACGTCCATCCTCATCCGTGATGCGGATATGGTGCGGATATGGACTGCGGATATGGACTGCATGCAGATGATGGAGCAACATGTTGATAGACTAGTCTGGGATTCCTCCCCTGCATGCAGCTTGACCGGCTCTTGAAGCATATCTCCGACTTACTCTGGTCCCTCCCTACCTAGCGAGCTAGGCCACTAACGACCTCAATCCAGACCGTTACGGTCCGCTGTATCTCGTGCTCCAAGACGTTTGATAGCCTTGGAGGATGGAGGTAGGTAAAGATATAGGTATCTGGCAACAGCATTGTCAATGTCACGTCAGAAACTTCTCTGTCTTTCCCTGTTCCCTCATTGATCTCTCCACCGCTGGCTGACCGTGCAAAATGGCACCGCCTGACGGTGATGTCGAGCAACAACCCAAACGATCGTATATCGAGCCAGATCCGAACAGCTATACCACTTATCAGCGAGAAATTTATTCGTCTCTCCGTCCTCCCATCTTCTCCACCTCTCCATCCGAATGGGAGGCACTGGCACGGTCGAAAGTCGCCGCCCCAAATTTCGGCTACGTCTACGGCTCAGCAAGCAGTGGCCGCACTCACCAATCCAATTTGGAGGCCTTTGATCGATATCGCCTTCGACCATCTATGCTCGTCAACGCCACCCGCCGCGACCTGAGTGTCGAGTTGTTTGGGACCAAATACACAAGCCCCTTGCTGGTCGCTCCGGTGGGGGTGCAGAACATCATGCACCGCGATGGCGAGGAAGCCACGGCTCGGGCTTGTAAAAAGCTCCAAGTCCCCATGATTCTCTCTTCTGCCGCTACTCGCACGATCGAGCAGGTCGCTGAAGCGGGCGGTGATCGTTGGTTTCAACTCTACTGGCCACGACCACAACACGACGATATTACGGCCAGCATCCTCGGACGGGCGAAAACGAACGGATACAAGGTTCTCGTCGTGACCCTCGATACTTTTGCCCTTGGGTGGCGACCGACTGACTTAGACACTTCGTATCTACCCTTCATCTGGGGACAAGGGTGTCAAATCGGTCACAGTGATCCGGTATTTTGCCAGAAGTTTGCCGAGATGGCTCAAAAGGATTCAAGGAGCCATGTCCAAAGGCTAGAACAGTTGTGGACGACGCTACAACGTTCCGGGTCAGCGTCTGGCGCCGTGCAAGATCTCGGAGATGTAGATATTCTTCAGAGGTCGAGGGCTTGGCTAGAGGTCATGAACTCAGGGACATATCGCGACTGGGAAGACTTGAAGATTCTTAGAAAGCTGTGGGGAAGCGGCCCTATTATTCTCAAGGGCATTCAAACTGTAGCGGACGCCCGGAGAGCGAGTGAGTACGGTATGGATGGCATTATCGTTTCGAACCACGGCGGTCGACAGTGCGATGGGGCAATTGCGTCTCTCGACGCATTGGCCGAAATCGCAGCCGACGAACTGGTCCAGAAGTCCTTGACGATTCTTTTCGATAGTGGGATCCGCACGGGAAGCGACGTCCTGAAAGCACTTGCTTTGGGCGCGGAAGCAGTGTGCATCGGTCGTCCATACATGTACGGACTTGCTATTGCGGGCGAGGAAGGTGTCGAGCATGTCCTCAAATGCTTACTCGCCGACACGGACAACGCACTTGGCAACATGGGCAAGAAGAGCACGAGGGAGCTTAGTAGACATGATTTGCAGATCAGATCGTAAGAACCTAAGCCGTAGCCAGAAGATAAGAGTAATCCTGTTCATACGGGTCGTTTCTTCACTGTCTGCTGTCCCAGATTTGATCCAACGACCGGATGACGGGAGGCTTGAAGTGTTCCCACTTGTCGTGCTCCAACATTTAGCAGCCCTCAGGATTCCAGAAGGGCGAGATTGGGAATTCCAGGATGGAAAAATCATATATGTGGTGAGAGGCATTTTTGACGGTGGCAGTCACCTTGCAGGATGGAGCTGTTGATGAATCATCTGCTCTTCCATCAGTCACATTCATGTTTGATGGCGTCTGACAATTCTGATGCCGTGGGTTCGCGAGAGCGAACTGCATGAACCTGTTCGAATGCCATTCGAGCTGTTCAGATCGATCTGCTCGTGCTTCCTGCATCGCCAAACTCCGGTCAGGCTGGGTGAATAGGAAACTTGGTTGGTCACCGGCCACTCTTGCCAGACATTCGTCACTGGCGTGGGGAAGCATTTCCTCCAAGAAGGGTCGTAACCAAATGCCACTGATACCGGCAAGGGCTCGAATGGACCTTTGTGCATCGTCAAGCGTCGAGCCCCATCGTGTGCGCCGGAATTCCAGCAGAAGAAGTGCCATGGCGCATGCACGGCCTGATTCCTCGTAAGAAGTCTCGCCGTGCCAGAAGGCATAGATGACGATGAGGGCCGAGGTGGTAATCCGCTGCACTTGGCGCCACGTCGGTGGCAGATTGGTTGCTTCTTGAAGTTGTCGACCCTCGTGGTTATCTACCGGAGGCGTGGCTGCGTGTGCCATTACTCTGATTCCAGGACAGAGAATGTTGAAGTAGATGGAAAGGAGCGTTTGAGCCGATCGAACACAAATGCTGAGAGATGAAACCCAGTGCGATTTCAACAGTAAGAGAGGGCTCCGAAGCATAATTCGCGACCTAGAAGGCAATTTTGTAAGCATCAGCCACTCACGCTGACCAAGAAGCGAACATGCACTTCTCCACTACTCACCAGTGCATGTGGTTGAGGGCCAGTGTCTCACACCGGAATTCGAAACCATCCTCATTATGCCACTTGCTGTCCCAAGGCTTGCCGATCCTGGAGTAGACTTGTCCGATGATGTCCTCAAGACTAACAACTTTCTCGTACGAATACTCTTCGTTGTAGAGCTTGTTGAGAATCTTCCCGTTCAGATTCAACAGGTCGAGAAGGGATCTCAGTCGAGGCTCTGCTTGCAGTAGTGGTTGAAAGACAGAAGGATTGTAATCATTCGGTTTGATGTATGGTGAGGTATTATATGTCATGGCAGAGTATCTAGAAATCGTAGGGTGAGTATTTATAGGTGTAGCTCGAACAGAGGCAGGGGAGGAGAAGAGGGTGCGTACAGGTCACAGAAGAAAAGCAACAAGTAAAGCCTGCCCGCTTGAAAAGCGTTCCGAGCCCCCAGCCCCCGATTAATACCAAGCTCATGTGCAGCTCGTACAGCTTGTCCGATTAAATCTCTTGCTCGGTTTGAAGTACTCGTCCGCAGTACACAAACATGCTGTAACAAGAACGTCACAGTCAGGTCAAAGGTCGATTCTCCGGCGTAGTCCTCGCACACAATTGTGGACAGCTCCAAAAAAGCCGGGCATATCTGGGGATCAGGAACCTCGAAAGCCGAGTTTGCGAGCACGGCAAAGACTTGGGCAAGTCGATCCATGGGAAGCCCCGTTGCGTGCAAGTCAACGTCGCCAAGAGAAGGACTGGATTCGAAGGTGCTTTGAAAGAGGGCTTCGGCTGAAGCCTTGAGATCTTCCATGTTCACCAGGTCTATGGCAGCAACATTCGATCTCCTCAGGCAGGATAACATCTGCAGTAGATCGTGTAGGGTAAGACCGGAAATAGCAGAAATCAGACGTGGTCGATGGGAGGCCGCCAGCACGCCAATCTTACCGCTGCTTGTCTGCTGAGGCTCGATGAGAATGCAATGGAAATCATAATCTGTTAAGCAGTGTCAGAGAAAGTATGGCTTGGATAATGGCATGACTGACCGTAACGTTCCTTTGCCACTTTCCTGACAAGGGAGCACACGATATCAAAGGGTTTTCGAGCAGAGATTCCCGCGAGGTCCAATGCATGATGGATATCTGATGTCGGATCCGGAGACCGAGGGTGATGGCCCGTCAGAACTCCTGATGGACTAAAATTGTTTTCGCTTGGTGGAGGTCGTGGCACATCAGGCAGAGATGCTCCGGCTGAAGGACTTGAGTATTGAATCACGCAAGAGTCCATCCGTCGCGATCTTGAACATGTCAGCTGAGGACAAATTGAATGGATGGTCAGTACAAAGCATCTTACCTTGGCCTGTCTCTAACAGCACACACCAGGCCATTCTTGAGGCAAGCTCGACAAGGATATGGAGGCTGGCATCGTCGCTTCGTCTTCCGGCAATGCTCGCATGCTTTGGAGGATCGCAAGCCGGTTCCAATTACCATATTTCCTTATGGTGTGTGTGGGAGGCTGCACTTGCCTTCGAGAAGGGGCCATGTTCAAGAAGAAGAAAAAATTAAAATGCATGGATTCAAAACAGATGATGGAAAGTGCTTTGTGAAAAGCTGGACTTGGGTATCTATGTACAGTGAGTGCCAGGAAAGGACTTAGTGCCTATAATTAGGCTCGGTAGACATGCAATCGGCTGACTGTCACTTATCTAGACGCGGGGTACATCTCCCTAGTTAAGTGCCTAGATAGCTAGCTACAGTAACGACATTCTCATACTTAGTCGGATGGTTGAGTCGCGGCTAAACCGTCCATTCTTCGTCCACTCCACGAACCCTCGGTCCTCGTCAACCTTTTCCATCATGCTTTTGATGGTCGATCTAGAGTGAGTACCTGAATAGAGTGTTCTCATTGTCCGTCTTGTCGTGGAAGGCAGCTTGCGTGACTATTTGAGGATCAACAGGGCCATATTTGCGGTCGCGTAGTCGATTCTGGTGTTGTAAATACACACGCAGCACAAAACCACCGACCACGGTGACGGCACCGGTAGCCACAACCGCTTTAAAGCATGTCGGATAGTGTTGAGCCACTTCTGTTGTCTTGACAGTCAGGGGCGATACGCCATTGCTGATCCCCCAACCACACCAAATGACGCCGGAAGTGAAGGCTCTTTTGGTGTGACCAGATGTGTTGGCGAAGGCCAGAGCTAACACCATTGTGTAGCATGCTGCAAACCATCCGCAAAAGACGAAGCCGAAAAGGGCCCCGGCACGTTGAGTATCCCAGTTCAACTTCCAGATCAGACATGCCCCAACAATGGTCAATGACTCAGTGATCATCAAGAGCCACGTGCGGCAGTTCTTGATGAGAGTTCCCAAGAGCCCGGTGACAAGACACATGACAAAGACACCGGCGCCAATCGAGCCAGCGATTAAGACAGCCAGAAAGTGCGAATACCCCAGGCTTTGGACAATGACGGTGACAAATCCAGACACGGCTCCGTTGATGAACTGAAGACAAAAGGTCATAATGAAGAATAGCCACGTTTTCGGGTCGACCAACACTTCCTTCACTTGATAGGGCTTGAATCTCTTGTTTTCGATACCGATTTGCTCCGATCTCATCCTCTCCACGGCAACCACTCTTTCTTCGGGCTTGAGAAACGTCGCGTCAACCGGATTGTTGGGCAGTAACCAGAAGAGGAGGCTTCCCCACGCGACTGTGACGGATCCGAGTATGATATACATGTATTTCCAAGTGTGTAGTCTGCCATGGATGTGACCGATTCCATACATGAGCATAAAGCCGAAAAATCCGCCTAGGCCTTGCGATGTGTACCATACGGCGTAACGAAGAGGCTGTTCGTTCCGTTTCCACCACATTGCAACGATGAGGGAGCAGCCGAGCGGGACGGAACATTCTGTCACCCCGAGGAAGAATCTAACGAACGACAAGGTCAATCATAGGCATCAAGAAGAGGCGTGTGTAGACGTTGGGAAATACCTTTGAACCATGAAACCCTCGTATCCGCCCACGACGACGGTCAAGATAATAATCACTCCCCAAGCAATCACCGTACAAGAGAGATATCTACCGATTGGTAGTCTCTGGACCAGATAGGACGCCGGAAGCACTTTGTCGGGCTGTCAAAAACTTCATTACCGCTCCAGGAGAAATCACTTACACGCAGCCAAACAACCCCAGTAGAATATGAGCGTGGCATTCGAGTATCTATGTAAGTTCAAGATGGGCTCTTGGGTCTCGGGATTGACGCCAGCCACCTTGTACAGATGCAGATCTTGAATGATTCCGAACTGTGCTGCGCCTGAAAGAAGGATCTTGTCGACGTATTGCAGCATGAAGGTGACGATGAGTAGAGGCATCAAATAGAGGTCGATCTTCCTGGTGACTCGTCTGGTTTGCTCGGGAGAAAGCTGCGCTGGAGCAGCATCGTCGACGAGCTTCAAGGCAACGTCGTCGTCTGCCGCGGCGGTGGCATTGGTTAGTTCTCTCTTTAAAGCGTCGATGTCTTGGATGACTTGGTCATCGCCGGCCTCAACATGTGTTACACTATCTTCCTTCATGTTGGCTCAAAAGATAAAGGCAAGATTGGAATTTCGTGGACTGAGTGAAAGATGTGGAGGGGTTGCTGCGGGAGACCCAAGGTCTTGAAGTAGGCGGAGGTCATGGTTCTTGTCTCTTTTGGGCTTTTCATGTTGGTGAGATGGGATCAAGTCCAGACAGTGGATTTGGCTGGTATCAAGAAAATTCTAGGGTAGGGGCAGTTGAACAGCTTTGGCTTCGTAGTCCGGCTGACTGATTTAGGTGGGGAGCGAAACCCCGTGGGGTTGCCAGTAAGTGCCTAGGGATTGGGCCCTCGGGCTCAAAACTTCTTGCAGGTACCCCTGCAGGGGTCCCTAGATTCGGTCAAGGAGGACTTGGTCAAGCTCGCCATATCCGCAACACCATCCATCTTAAACTATTCCAATCCATATCCGCATCAGTCGCAGGTCCATATCCGCAACACAATCCTTGCTCTCCATTTCCGCACAACTTTCTCAAGCTTGGCCACGGCTTCGTCAACGTCAATTGACTTCGTATTCTACGAACTTGATCCATCGGCTCGGCCGACCAGAATGTCCTTCCTTTCTAGACCACATCGATCATCCTACAAGCCAACCACGTCTGGAATATCGTTACTGTCTTTGGAACCAGTGCCCAAGATTTTGATTATGGTTGCTGTTGCACGGTGCTCTGCGCCAAGCGGAACATACGGCAATGGCGATGTCTTCGAGGTGGTATAAATGTCTCTACCAGACCTATGGTCTTTAACTGGTCTGTCAAGCTCTCGTCTCATCTTTCGGGGCTATCAGATACCCTGAATCTCACTTGCTGCCTTCTGACAGTTCAGCACAATGGCAGATTCAACCCATCCATCACACCGAGTTGCCTTGCAGACTTTAAACGACATTCTCGATGACTTCCAAATCCCTCGCTGTACGCCCGAAAGTGGGCCGAAAATCATTTTCAAGGGTACGATTCCTCCGGCTGAGCAGACCCAGAGCGAAAAGATGAGCTTGTCCCTGATTGGAGCAATTCCCTCACTTGCCAATGCCGTTGCCGCCGCTCATATCTTTGAGGCTCGGCAGGCTGTCAGGCAGAGCATCGAGATCGACCTCCGGCGCAGCCACAACTACACAGATCCAGATCTCGGAATGACGCCGACTTTGAACGGTCAGGAAATCCCCATGGATGTCCTTGCCGGCAATCCATTCTTGAAGACGATTTATGAAACCAAAGATGGCAAGCATGTTATTCTGTCTGCCGTCTACGTCGATCTGGCATATCAGTGGACTGCGCTGCTCGATTGCCCAATGACAGAGAGCCGTGTCAGGGAGGTTGTTAGGCAGTGGAATGCCGAGGGTTAGTATGATTCCACGTCCCAGATTATAGCCGACACATGCTGATACACATCGCTTCATTGAAGACCTCGAGGCCGCGGCTGCCAAAGCTGGGTTGCCAATGGCCATCATCCACTCCGAGGAATCATGGCTTAGCACTGAACACGGCTCCCACCTAGCCAAACTACCCATCGTGCCCATCGAAAGTGTCATTCACAAGAAGGAAACAAGCGATGGACTCCACTTCCCTCTCACCTATCTTCCAGCATCCCCAAGCCGACCTCTTTCGGGGTTGAAAGTAATTTGCATGACACATGCAGTTGCAGGGCCTAGCACAGGACGGACACTAGCTGAACACGGGGCTTCAGTGCTGCAAGTCATGTACACTCATGGTTACGAGCATCCATTTGTGTTCACGTATGCAAACTTGGGTACCGCGTCCACCCGCCTCAACCTGAAAAAGGAATCGGATTGCCGTCGCTTGCGGACACTGATCAAAGACGCCCACGTTTGGGTCGACAACTTCCGTGAAGGCGGAATCAGCAAATTTGGCTTCTCCGATGAAGAAATCTGGGAGGTTAATCCTGGCATGATCATTGACCACGTCCGCTGCTATGGCACATCGGGTCCTTGGAAGAATAAGCCAGGCTTTGATATGCAAGGGAGTGCTTCCAGCGGAATGATGACCCTGATGGGCGAAGGTTCTGATGATGGCAAACCCCAATGGCCTCCTGGGATGGTCATCAATGACTATGTCACGGGATACTATTCTGCATTGGCCATCATGAGTGTCGTTCTGCGGAGATGCAAAGGCGAGCTCGACCCGAAAGAAGGATGCCGGATCTCTCCGAGCCTGTGCAGCACGGGTATGTCTATCATGAAGTACTTCCAGACGCGGGACCGATTCCCAGCAACGGAAACGCATGCCGACGTTGACGCCGATAATACGGCCTTGGGTCCCGAGACAATCGAGGGCGACACCCCATGGGGATATCTGAAGACGTTAGCTCCTCTTCCCAAGATGAGTGCCACGCCGGTGCGATACGAATTTGGATTGTTGGACGGACTCGGTGCGAGCAAGCCGGTCTTTCCTGGGTTTGACGATGGCTACGACACGACCAAAGTTGAGCCTAATAAGAGAGATCAATGGTTTAGGGAAAATGCCATGGGGGCTATCCAAAGGTTGGAGAGACTGAGGAAATTTGGTGAGGAGGGAAAGAGAAAAAATACTGGCTCGCTTGAGGCTTTCATCACCCAAGTGAGCGATGTCCGGAAGGTCGATATTCCAGATGTGCAGCCATCCACCGTGACCGTGGCATGAGTTGTTCGTCTGAGGGGACAGTTGGCGTCCTGTTGTCTTTTTATCTTGGCCGTGACCTCGATTTTCTCACTGTCCTTTCAATACCGGCTTCAAGAGCGTGAAACATACATGCGACGTTGGAAATAGAAGAGGCAAGAGAGCCAAGCCTGGGCATAGATAGACATCTGCATGTGCTGAGCATCTTGACTTTTTATCTTATCCAACTCATTTCACAATGCAATACTTGTACCTCCCGAAACAGTGCCAATGCTGGATCGTTCGTGTCTTTAATACCCGCTACGGGTCCCGCGGGTCCCAGGCCACCCGCCAAGCACTCTATCTCGATAGATACGAGACATGGATATCTATCTAGTGTCTGGGCGCGGATGATCGATCTTACCCGTCCTCGTACTACCTTATTGTAAATTGGCACCCGTTCGGAAAGCAAGATGAGGAAAATCTACTGGGCGTGCTCTCGCCATTTCCTTCGTCAACCCATTCATCTTCATACCTGGTGTAGGTCTCGTCCTAATATCAACAATGGAAGCGCAGTATGCTCAAGTCCCCATGTTCGGGGCAGCTCAATCATGGGCTTACATCTACCCCGGACAATGTGTATCCGGAGTACGCCGCAATGGTACTCTATCTAGACATGCAGTCGAGCTAGCGGGGGATACATCAATTGCCGTGTTGATAACCACAGCTCTTTGCGGAAACTAGGATCACCGCCACAGAGTTGTTCCCCCTGCAAAAAGACGCCCATCTCCCTCTTGGCTTCCCAGCTATCTCTGCGGATCATTGCCAGCAACCAACACCATCCACGCCGTCGGTTATGGTACGCAAAACTCCGGACCAACCATCATAGCAACGTCGACCAGGGGGCCAAGCACAGCTCGTCATGGTGCAACTGATAGACCGTGGTCATTGCCTTTGCAGTCTGGCCCGAGGGCGATAGGATCCCTAGACATGCAGTAACATCGCGTCCATCCCCATCCACCCTCGTGGGATCTGATAACGTGTGTTCGCCTCCATGCAGCTTTATCTTTTGCCGTTGAACAATCCGGGTCGCGCTGAATCCGATAGATTGGATATTTTGGACAAGAGAGCAAAATGGCATGATCGTCTCCGAACAGGTTAAGTAGCAAGCCTATTCCGCCCTGCGAGGTTCGCCGATCCTTTGCTCTCTTCACTTCCTTCTTCCTTGCTGTCCCGAAGCTGTCCATTTCTCTACGAAACCATGGCGGATATCGAAAAGAGTCAGGCTCATGTCACCGAGCCGGCTGTTGCTGTTGAGGGTCCCAGTTCCCCTACTCCCTCTTCGCAGAAGAAGTCTTTCCTCGGCCGTTTCCGACTTGAGGGCCGAACAAACGATCCTAATGTCCTCGGCAAAGAGTTCTTGCAAAGAGCTCTTGAATTCGACGAGGCGCAATTGGAAGCCGATTCGATCAAAGTCCGCCGCAAGCTCGATTGGATGGTGATACCAATGGTAGGTTTTATTTTCCTTTCTGGAGCACAATATCACCTCCAGTCATAAATTGAGACGGCTTTTCTAATGCTCTCGAATGCTTATAGATGATGACAACGTACATGTTAAGCTTTCTCGACAAGCAAACGTGAGTTGCTGCCCCTTGGCACAAAAATTTCCTTGTTTCCGCCGTGCTGATGCTTGGCCTAGGCTTAACTACTCCAACGCGTACGGCCTGCAGGAGGACACGAACATGAAAGGCGACGACTACACCTGGGTCGCATCGGCACTATACATTGGAACCCTGGCCAGCGCGTACCCATGGAATGTCGTGTTACAGAAATTCCCCATCGGCAGGCTGGTCGGCGGCATGGTGTTCGTGTGGGCCGCTGTCTGTATGATGCAGGCAGCCGTGTTCAATTTCTCGGGCTTTTTCGCCGTACGCTTCTTCCTAGGCGTGGTCGAGGGGTGCATCGCGCCGGCATTCGTTCTTCTTACATCCATGCTGTGGACCAGAGAAGAGCAAGCTTTTCGAACCTCCCTTTGGCTTTCCACGAATGGTGTCTCGTCGATCCTCGGTTCGTTGTTGGCGTACGGAAGTGGTCATGCCACGGGTCTCTCCATCGACAATTGGAAATTGATTTATCTGGTAAATATCCCCAATAAGCAATCTTCTTCCCTCGTCACGGCGTCCAATCGTGCGAACTAACCGTCGAACCCCAGATCGTCGGCTGCATGACCTTCCTCTGGGGCTTCGTCATCATCATCTTCCTACCCGACGGGCCTCATAACGCGCGAATGCTCACCGAACACGAACGCATGGTCGCCGTGTGGCGCGTATCGAAGAACCAAATGGGTATCAAAGAACACAAACTCGTCCCCGCGCAGATCAAGGAAGCCGCCCTCGACCCCAAGACCTGGCTCGTCCTGCTCCTGGGCGCCTGCACGGGTCTTCTAAACGGCGCGGTCGCGAACTTCGCCTCCGCCATCATCAAAGGCTTCGGATTCAGTTCGCTCAAGACTACCCTCTTGCAGACGCCCGGTGGCGCGTTTGAGTTGTTTGGCTGCTGGTTCTTCGGCTGGGTCGCGACGAAGCCGAACTTGCTGGGCGCCACTATCATTGGTGAGTGTGTGAATTTTTTTCTGCCCCCCCCGAGAGGCTTCAGAAAACGTTTTGTTACGACTTGTTGAAAAAACATGCTGATATAATCCTGTCTCCAGTCTCATGTCTCCCCGGATTTGCAGGCTTGATCGGTCTATTGACCATCGACATCAAGCACCGCTATGCCCTGGTCGGCTGTACCTGGCTGCAGAACATTCTAGGCGCCCCCATCATCCTGGGCTGGACCGTGCCAGGCCTCAACGTCGCCGGCCACACGAAGCGAACCGTTGTTCTCGCCTCGCTCTTCGTGTAAGTTCCCCTCTACGTGTTTTGCCAAACTTTTCATTCCTCCCTCTCCCCCGAATCACACACTAACTCTCCACCCCGCTACAGATTCTACAACGCCGGCAACATCGCCGGCCCGCACTTGTTCCTGCCACACGAGACGCCGCGATACTTCACGGCGCTGCGGGCGCTGCTGGCCACGTATTGCGTGCTGATGGCGCTGCAGGTCGTCTACTCGACGTGGTGCTGGCTGGACAACCGGTCGCGCGACCGCAAGGGCTTCCACGCCCAGCTACGCGAGGAGCTGCTCGAGGGCTTCGAGGACTTGACCGATAAGCAGAATCTGCATTTCAGGTATAAGATCTAGAGGGCTAGAACTCTCCAGCTGGACGAGCTTGAGCTGGACCTGGGAGCTGTGGGGGGAAAATCCATTTGATGGTGATCTCATCTCTTGCGTGGATGTGGATGTGGATATAGATGAAAGACGCTTCGAGGCCCTAGCTAGGATCATGGTCCAATGTCAAATGCTGCCAGACAGTACAGTATATAGGAAAACATCGAAGTTCTTCTTTGACAGAAAATTTTTCTATGTCTATCATGTGAATTCATATGTCCTGAGGCATTGCCAAATGTCCCCCGCCATCTAGGTACCTGTACTAGTATAGCTATAGTAAATATTTGAATCCTGACTCCCTCCTACCAAGCGCCAACCACACCCGCGACCGGAATATCAATCCCCGTCGTGTAACTCGCGCCATCACTCAACAGATACACATACGCGCCTCCCAACTCCCTCGGTTCCGCCAACCTCGGCATGCCGCCATAATACCGCATTTTGTCCGCCCAATCGGGGCTCCGTTCGACATAATATGTCATTGCGGTCCTGACGAAGCCGGGACTCACCGAGTTGACGCGGATGCCGTGGCTCGCCAACTCCATTGCCAGCGTGTGCGCCATGTTGCGCACCGCGGCTTTGGTGCCGCCGTAGGGAGCCGACGGCGCGGCGCGGTTCGGTCGGTACGACGTCATGCTCGACGTGAAGACGATGCTGCCCTTGATGCCCAGCCGCATAAACGCGCGCGCCGCGGCCGTGGCGCAGAAATACGCCCCGAAGACGTTCAGGTTGAAGAGCTGGTCGAGCTGCTGTCGGGAGAAATCCAGTGCGGGCTGGTGCTTGGTCATGCCGGCGTTGGCAACGAGACCGTGGATGGCGCCGGCTTGGGCGATGATGGATTCAATGGCTTCGGACACGGAGACTTCTTGCGTGACGTCGCAGTGGGTGTACCGCAGACGATTGGAACTTCTCTTTGCCAGAGCTTGGAATTCTTCGCCGGGTTCGAAGAGGTCGAGACTGTAGACTGCAGTGGCGCCATTGGCGAGGCAGACTTCAGCGATACCTAAGCCAATACCGCGGTTGGCACCTGTGATGGCAATGACTTTGTCTTCTAGCGTTATGCGCCAGTGGTGATCAGGTGGGGGAAGAGTAGACAGTATCGGTTGAGGAAGGTCACACGGCGCGTCTTCTTCTGTGACGGTAGCTGTTGAGGCGCCGTTGAGAATGGCGGAAGGAGACATGGTGATTAGGTCGCTGACTTGCTGCGTCAATAAAGCCACAGACCAAGTGTCACTTTTGAAGTTTCACTATCTTTTACTGCCGTGGTTTTCCTGTCGTCCGGGGGTCTTTGTTATCTTCGGTTTCGAGCTTGGGAGGATACAATCGGCCACGGGCATAGGTTATATACCGAAACAATCATCTTCAGGTAGCCGATTGCCGGCATTCAGAGCTAAATGTAGTGGTGCATTCAATAAAGCCGACTCAACCTAGCTATTGCCGATGCAGACCCCACGTTGCTTCGTGCTGAGATGTGGTAAAGTATGACCCTCGTCTCGAGGCACAAACATCGCGCTCCAGAATTTTGCAAGGAACCCGGGGATTGCGGGGGAAAAGCGAGGGTGGCAAATGATGGGGATGGCAATGATGTCGTTTCAATTGCCGACGGTGTTCGATGTCGCAGAAGTTGTAGGCCTCGTGACGGTGTGACAGTTCTACACGGTAACTTGCAAAAACGAGTCAGCTTGACCTCTGCATTTGCGGGAATCGGGGACGGAGCTTGTGGTTGTTTCAAATTGCACCCATGAGCTGGTTTTTGCATCGATTGACCGTAGTCTTGGACTTGTCCATATAAAGCAGGCTCGCCTTCTGAAGATGAGACGAGTCTTCACAGCGGTTTCGATTCAAACCATCACGATTTATACCATAACACTCCAAAATGGAGGTTACGAAGATCCCAGCAGAAATGAAGGCCGACTCTCAGCTTCATGAGGTCGAAGACACCCAGCCTGATGACGAAATGTCCTGGACACCCGAAGAGGAGAAGAAGCTTGTCAGAAAGATCGATCTGTATCTTCTACCGACCATCTGGCTCATGTATTTATTATCGTACATGGTAAGGGTTCTGTCTCAATCTGTCGATCCGACCTCTGACATGTCTCTGCAGGACCGAACCAATATTGGCAATGCGAAACTTGCTGGCATGGGAGATGATCTCGACCTCAGCAGTAATGAATATAGCGTATCACTTGTGGTCTTCTTTGTGACCTATGTTTTCTTCGAAGCGCCGAGCAACATGGTAAGCGACTGGTCCAATGTCAGCTCTTTGCATCGTCTCTAACAATTGAAAGATCCTCGTTCGATGGAAGCCATCCCTATATCTACCAACCATCATGATCATATGGGGTGCTTTGGTTTGCTGCATGGCGGCGATCACAGATTACCATCATCTGGTTGTCCTCCGTATCTTTGTGGGCGTCTTTGAAGCAGGGTTCGCTCCAGGAATTCTTCTCATCATTTCCTCATGGTACAAAAAAGAAGAACAGTCTAAGAGATTCGCCATCTATATCTCAGCTGCTGTGCTTTCTGGCGCATTCGGCGGTCTTCTAGCTGGTGCCATTACAGGTGGCCTGGAAGGCGCCCATGGTATCCGCGGATGGAGATGGTTGTTCATTGTGGAGGGTGTCGCGACAATCGGTAAGACCCAAAACAAGATTGTGTGCTAGTCCCATGTTGATAGTTTTAGGATTCGCCATTGTGGCGATCTTCATCCTTTTCGACTTTCCTGCCAACACAAAGAGACTGTCAGATCGTGAACGATACATTGCTATACACAGGCTCAAGAGTGGAAATGTCAATGTCCGAGCAGATCCATCAGAGATAATGGGCAAACGCGAATCCTTTGTCGCAGCTGTCAAAACCTGGAAGACTTGGCCACTCATTGTCGGCTACATGGTCATTGTCGGCAGCTCGACCCTCTCATACTTTTATCCTACCCTGGTGAGCGGCCTTGGGTATACGGACCGCGTTACAGCTCAGTACATGACGGTGCCCATCTATGCGGTAGCTTTTGTCTGCACATTGGCTACTGGTTGGTTCTCCGACAAAATTGTCAATTGGCGAGGTTTTGTGATCTCTGCTTGGCTGACTCTGTCACTCATTACTGCGATTGTGGTATGCACCGTATACAACTACACGATTCGATATGCGATGCTGGTCTTGATGGCTGCAGGGCTTTGGTCTGCAAATGGACTATCATTGTCATATGCTTCTTCGACACTTGGTGATTTGCCTGCTGAGGCAAGGGCCGTCGCTCTTGCGCTGGTGAATTGTATGGGAAACCTGGCCCAGATCTATGGCTCTTACCTCTTCCCGCTCGAGGATAAGCCCAAGTATCTGATGGGTTTCGGAGTTATTTCAGGCTTGTTAGGTCTCGGAGTGGTGGTATATGCAATGTTGAACGTGGCGCTGAGAAGGAAAGGTCCATGAATTGGCTATGAGAGGCATTCGACTTTGTCACCGAATCTGGCGACTGGCAAGGCGTACCTGCACCTATATCAGACCCCATGCACGCTGCAGTTCTGACTCGAGGGTTTTGGATGGCATGTTGACAGTATTTAGTGATGTTCGCAATAGCTGTAGAAGCGCTTGTTGATCCTCGGTATCCAGCAGAGATTGGCCAGCTGTAGACTGTCAGCGAAATCATTTACCTGGTATACATGCTTACCAATGAAAAGAGCTTGAGCATTGATCATGGCTAGTGGTGGATATTTTGCATTGGGCGCAGCTGCAATACCACAGACGGATTCGACACAGGCATCGAGCATCTTTTGTCGAGTATGAAATTCCTGCCGGCCTCCTCTCGAAGGTCTGTTGAGAAGTACCAGGATTTTGGCCGAATGATAAGTTTGCATGGCCGCTGCATACATGGGTGGATGAATCCATACTGCTCTGTAAATCGAAGTTGGATCGTTGACCACCGATACAGGAAGGGGAAGAAACTGCGTCGGTAACATTTGGTGCCAATCCTGTAAGGCAGCCAGAAGTTCGTCGCCCTCTCCCATACGCTGCTCGAAATCGGCAGTCTCGTGAGAGTCGGTGGCAGCAAAAGACACTGCCTTGGCCTGTAGATAGAGAACACGACACGCAAGCTCTTCCGCATTCAGCTCACTCAAAGATTTAATCGGTATCCATATAGTCAAGGTCTTCCTTGCGTTCCTAAAAGCAGCCCAGATATCCTGACGGAGCCAGGTCCACCATACCGCACCCGGGAGACCACGAGATTCTCCATCGGAATTCCGACTTCGCTGAATCCAGAAGGTTCCTTTCAAATGCCTTTCCCAATTCTGAGAGGTGTCTGATTCGAAGGCCTCGTACCAGCTAATCAATACTGCGTTGGCAAGGATTTCTTGGCTGTCCGCATAACCTGGAACACGCATAGATTGAGATAGATATCCCAACGTCTCGTAATAATACTGGACAGCCATCTCACGATCTGATTTGACTGTTGAGGACTGGTCTCCCGTCAATAGGCTGCTGACCATCATGTCTCGATGCCTGTCATCTGTAAAGGAAGCTCGGTGGGATGCTGACAAAGCGAGGATTGATTTCAAAAGCCCTTCATTACAGACGGCCAAACGAAGCACCTTGGTTGTGAAGTGACGTTGCGAGTCGAATAAGTCCAGGAGAGGACCAACGACGTCAACATAGTGTTGAAGATAATCTGCTTCGCGGGTGGTCAGGGAAATGGGGTCAGATGTGTTCCACGGCCGTTGAGAGCTAACGTCAGGGTCGCCGGATCTTATACGTGTAAGAGTCGAGGCTTGCGCGGATGGTGAGTCGATTACATGTGATACTGGAGGGTTGGAAAGCGGTATTGAGGGTATCTCTTGTGAGTTGAAGCTCCATCTCGAACCTTGGCTGGTGAGGAAGTTATAGCTATCAGGATTCCGCCACGCATCTCGCGCGATCAACTCATACCATTGGTAAGGTGCTGTTCCTGGCGCGAATGAGGCTGTGGTTGAGGGTGACTGACCGAAATCGGCGGATTCTGCTCTTAGAGGTATCTCAGGGGCGACCAGTTGAGTGTGGTTCAAATTCTGGGCGTCGTGTTCAGGAGAGCCATACAGCTGGTTTTCTTGACGCGTGCCACAGTCGAGCGTATTTTCTGGATTACTTGGTAATTGGGGGTCATCGTTGGCAGCAACTGGTCCAGCCTCATCTTGTTCTCCAGGGAAAGAGGTGGCCTCAGACCAGGTGCATTGCCTCGATGCCTTTAGGCAATTGGAACAAATCGGCCTATTCTCATCACATTTTGTCCGCCTACTGCGGCATGTGAGACATCCAGCTGTAGAGCGCAACCCACGCCCGCGTGGAGCTCTGGGCTTGCGGACCCTCTGAGCCACCATATGACTGTGTCACAGACGGCTTTTGCGATCGAGTGTTCGTCTCGAGGACAACTAAGGGAGGAAGCAGATCGAATGCGGAGAAAACAATCTAGAAGGAATCGGAGATCCGAGGCTGGCAGCTCAAGGTGCTGGGCGGTGACTCGAGACGAGGGCCACCCCGCACAACAGCGGAAAGCTGGAATCTGGGTAAATGTGGGTTTAAACATTGTCGCCTCATGGCAGTACTCGGTGTCTTCCGATCTCTGACCGCGTTCCGACTTTATTCCGTGAATTTGGGCGGCCATCCGGGAGAATTGGACAGAATGCCGTACGTCTGGTTGGTATATGTTGGCGTGTCCAACAGGGCATCGCTGCAATCCGACCCCATGTACTGAAAAATAGTCGACAATGTCAACGGTGAAGGGAACGAACCGGACTCTAGCAATCTTGGAAGCTGCATCGAAAGGATCTTATGGTGTTTTGTCGGCGATTGCCTACAATGTCGAGCAGCTCACTGCGCTCGTTCAAGCGGCTGAATGTGCTAGGTCGCCGTTGATCTTGCAACTCTTCCCTTCTACTGTGAAACAACTTCCTTCACTAGTATGGGCTGCTTCAGCTGCCTGCAAAGCCGCAACGGTACCGATCTCGCTACATCTTGATCATGCCCAGGATGAACACCAGATTCGTCAAATTGTCTCAAGCATGCCGTTCGATTCGATTATGGTTGACATGAGCCATTATGACCACGCAGAAAACCTTCAAAAAACCCGAGAGCTGGCCACCCTGTGTCATCAGTACAATATCGCAGTCGAGGCAGAATCTGGGAGGATCAACGGAGGCGAGGACGGTATCGCAGATACAGGAGAGCTAGAAGGTACGTTTCCTGCATGATTCGATGAAACAAGGAAACTGACCACGATAGCGTTGTACACGACGCCGGCCGAAGTAGAAGATTTCCTTGGTGTTGGCATCGATATGCTTGCACCAAGTGTAGGGAATGTTCATGGTGACTATCCGCCTGCTGGACCACAGCTACAGTTCGATCGGTTGGGTGATGTCAGCCGGCAGATTCGAGGCAAGGCTCATCTGGTGTTGCATGGAACGAACGACTTTGCTCCCGAAGTAATTCGGCAATGTGTAACAGCTGGTGTGACCAAACTCAATGTCAACAAACTGCTGCTTGAAGTGTGGTCGGATCACCTAAAGAGCCATGCCGGCGAGGCCATCACCAAATTAATTGATGACGGCATGTTAGTCCTGAAGACGGAGACTGAGAAGTGGATGCGGATATGTGGCAGCGCAGGAAAAGCATGAGAGGTCAAGTTGTGGCTCGTATTCAATGAGTGGCAGAAATGAAGAGGGATTTGAAATCCGTCCAGCTCCGAAAGTGGGATGCGCCTGGCTCAGAATCTAAATCTGAAAGACGTTCTTTGTGCCTGCGCTAGACTCAAGTGGTTGATGGATGTGGCACCTAGACGGAAATGCCCAAAACTGCTCGTGCGAGAGGCAAGCCGAGTTCAGGGTCAAATTGGTAGAAAGTCACCGAGTGTCGTCGAAAGGCAAAAAGACAAAATATATGGTGGGGGGGGGGGGGGCTGCGGCTAAAGTTGCTAAAATTCCCGTGTAACACAGGCACTGACTAGGCTAGCAGGGCACTATTTAGGCCCCCGGATATTGCACCCCTGCTCGCCCTGTTAGGCTGGAGGTTAATCCGCGCCACCGCCGCAGCCATTGGTACTGGTGTAGGTCCTGCATGGGTGTAGCGAGGCTGGTGACTCCCCGTACCTCTACTACACTTCGGACCGCAATCCGGCCATAATCTCACGTTGCTGTGACTTTTGCTGTAATCATGCCCTCGTTTTTCACGAAACTCACATGTCGGCCACCATGTGCATGCTCCAGACCCCCTTCCACCATTTGGCCCAGCTATATTTGGGAAGGCCCCATTGAACTATCTGCGGTAGCCATGCGCGGATGCTTCCCCCCTACCCAGGGCTAGAGCAGCTCGAGTCATTCTTGAATCACATCCTTTCATTATCCTTGCAGTATCTAAAGCACGGTACTAAATTACATCCGCTAGCATTCTAGAGGTCGGGTATGTGAATCGAAAGTCCCGATGGCAATCTGCTGTTTTGCAGCCAAGATCCACGAGCTCGCGTTCAAGAGCCCCATGCCGATGACTACCCCGGGCCCGGGGTTGATTTTGTACCTTCCACGTCTGCCAGATCAGGGTCCCGTGGAGACTTCCGCGAAAGGAGGCTGTTGCATGGGCGTAGAATCCCTGCTAGACACTATCATGTTCCCACTGAATGGACTCTAGTCAACTATACTTAAAACATCGAGACTCATGTAGGTAGCGAGAAATCCATGTACTTGAAATGCTGCTTTGGACCTGAGCTCCTCAGGAAGTATATATAGCTTGCGGTGACAGATTGCCTCTTGAGCTCCTCTTCTTCTCTTCATTCGTACTATTCACAGCTCTCAGAACAAGTTTTCTACAGCCAAGAAATTACCGCCGCATCCCAATTCAGCGTTGTTGACTTCTCCCCATGGCCTCGAACCAATCCGGATCTGGAACGCAAGAGTATAGAGCTATAATCTCTGAGAATGGTCTATATATTGTCCCACTATCTCCTGGTGTTGACATGGCTAACCCTGTTTCCAGGAAACTTTGGGGATCTTTTCTGGGACAGCGAAGACATGAAGAGTAAGATGCGTGGCCAAGGAGACAGCTGGTCCATGAGCAACAATGCCGACTCTGTCAAGGATCCGAAAGACAAGGAAAGAAGCAAGGTTAGGGCAAAGGCAAAGGAGACAGGTGTCTCTCCCAGACAAGCTAGCAAGAGCAAATGAGCTGCAGCAAAATAGCACGGAGGAGCACTCTCACAAGCCCGACTCGGAGTACGAGGATGGCCAGCCACATGGACCCGTTGAGCAGATGGACAGAAGCGCACCAGGCCTTCAACCACAGTGGATACGATAAGAGCTCGCAAAACCGAATCCATGCTGCCGGGATCATCCTGTCACGGACTGTGAAAACCAAACATCTTGAATCCCAGATTTCTAGATGCAGGAACGTTGAAACTCCCGTATTCTGCATAGTGCCGTACAAATTGGGTCAAAGAATATATAAGCGATCGGAGCTAGTCTATGTTCAGTAGAAGCGTGAAGAATAGGGTTCGTGACACGTCGCAAATCATCTCGGTCGGGGCACCAGCTCCCGCCACCCACCTCGCCGGTTTGTCGCTAAGGTAAAAGTACTAGCTTGGCTGCCAGGGTGGTAGAGGGGCGAGAGGGCTAGCCGTGAAGAGATGATCCAAATTTATACCAGAGACAAGGCACTAGGTACGAGTGAAAGTGAACCCTTCTGACCCCAGGTACGTTCCAGTGCGAGTCGTGGTGCAAAGTGATGCGAGGTTAAGGTGATTCGGAAAGGCGGATTCCGCAGGGCCCTTGCAGAGAGCAATCTTACGGACCGCTTCTCCGTGCAAGTAGGAGGCTACGCTGCTACGAGGATTCAACTTCGTCCCCAAACAGCCCATGCATTAAGTCAGCAACTGCAAGACTGGGTGACAAGTAGCGACATGAGCTACAGAACACAGAACAGCCCCATATCAACGAGTTTTAGGTACTAGATGGTCTGAAATTTCTGCTGCGGACGGAAATATATACAATCTGACGAGCCGAAATCAAACGGGGCTGCATTGTAGCCTGCTGATGGACATGGCGGGTGTCAAAGTGCTGCTGACTGCTCTCGGGGAAAGCAGTCGCCTAGGCGTAAGGTTCGAAGCATATCCCTTTCGTGGGACAGCGAATCAACAAAGCGCAGCCTCTTGGCGGCGTCCAATTGCCTTGTTTATAAGAGTGATGAAGAATGGCTAAGCGTAGTGAATTTTCTGTGTGATAAATGCCAGGTTTGGTTAATCAAGCCAATCTGGGAGCGCGGGTGGTATCCAGTTGGAGGAATTCCATTTCCTAAGGCACCAGGGCGTTTTCAGCCTAGTGCAGTGGTGCCTGCCGCAGGGAAGCCGGAAATGAGGTAATGCACGCCTGGGGAAAGGGTGAATTAATCGATGACCGAGTAGCGAATGCCCCTGCTTATTGTTTCATTTAGGCAGCCAGCTGGACAGCACAACTTGAATCTTCAATTCTTTGCGCACTTTACTTAAAAAGTGTTGTTTTCTGCACCAAGCCGTGAATGAAGGGGCTCCGTCTGGGTGAATACTGATGCGATCTCCGGCTTTGCCTCTGTCAGCACTCTTGTTGTCGATGACCAAGACTTGAACGAAATCTTGCGATAGACTGAACGAGAACTGACATATTGGGACTGGACTTGTTACACGAACTGCACATGTAGCTCAACGCCGCGCCAAAAGATGGCAATTCTGTAATCGCACAAGGCCACAAATCAAACGCGCCTGTTTGTAGCATAGCCGGGAAACCCAGAGTACCGTTCGGGCACGCCTGAGAATTTAGGCGGCAGGCCGGGGTGCCCACTAGGCTAGCTTCCGCGCTAGAAGCCTGGAAGCAACTCCCTTCACTCACATTCGCCTCCTCGCAACACCAAGCTGTCGATAAAGGCGATTGATGTGATTTTCCACGGGGGCAGTTTGGGTCGGCCCCCCCCAGCCTTGACCGACATCGTCTGCTCGTTGACAATCACGCTACTCGGGAGAGTCATGCATCTACAGAGGCTAGTCGCAATGATACATAGCAGCACAAGGATCATTCTTCCCGGAGCCGAGGGCGACGAGTCAAAGACCTCAGGTTTTCGAGGTTTGCCTCGCGGTGAGCCCAGTCCTTCAACTGTACTGGTGGCCACGCACTCTGACCTCCCCATTCCTGTCGCCGCTAGGCGTCTTATCAGATACTCCAGGGATTTTTGAATTGCAAGGATGCGGGTTGCAACTGTGAGAGTCCACGATGCTCTTTCCGACTTGATGGTGCAATTCGAGGGCTCAGCGAAACCAGTCACTTGGTCCAAGGTACGGGTTCGTCATCTCGCCTATATAAACTGTGGAAGGAGCACGTCCGCTTGACCCTCTCTATTTCTCAAACCTCTGCTGTCGTCTTATACGTTCTTTCCAGTTATCCTCAAACGTACTATAGTATACCACAAGCAGCCGCACACATATCAGACCTCAGCCTCGCGAAACCTTTATTTCACCATGGCTTCAAATCCCTCCACATCCAACACGCAAGGGTACATTGCTATGATTTCCGAAAATGGTTCGCATGCGCTTACGCGTCCTCTGTGTTTTGATTCATCTGACTCTTTTATAGGCAATTTCAAAGCCTGCTTCTGGGATGGCAAGGGCATGAAGAAGACCATGCCTGGACAGGGAGACCGCTGGTCCATGAGCAATAATGCTGGCTCGGTCAAAGACGTCAAGAACAAGACGCAAGCCCAGGCTGAGAGAGCTGCAGGAAAGGCGGATGCCCCCGCCCCTACACAAGACGGATTGAGCCGAAGCTAGGCGGCGTCGAAGAGGACCGTGACCAGTCTTGTGACGCACACGGTGTGGAACCCTGGCAGAAGCGAGACGGAGGCATTGCCATTTATCGCGGTCTTCTTCTGGAGATCCTCAAAGGGAACGACCCCGGCCGCACTCGCCCTCAACGACAGCGCATGAGAACCATGGAACAGATATACTAGTAGAACCAACCATCCATGTCACCGGGTCCATCCTGTTGCCAACTAAGCGTCCCTGGAAATATCTCCAACCCGAAATCTCTACATAGAGCCATGTTGAAATTCCCGCATTCGCAAAAAATGCCGGCACCCGCGGTGCTTGAGAATAGTCCAGGCGATGAGGAGCTAACACGCGTCGGTCGTAGGCGTAAAATTAAACTTTGTGATACGTCGAAAAACGTCCCCGGATCGGCAAGCCGCTCGGTTCGTCCACCTATCATCAAACCCGGGGCATTGAAGCAGGAATAAGCCTCTCGGGTCCCAATCGGGGTTTCCTCATACGGGTCCTCGAATAAATCATCACGGCACAGAGAAACGCTATGCCATGCAAGGTGACGCTCCCCGAGTCAGGACGGTCTCAACAACCCCGGTCGTTGCGCTGGTGAATGCGAGGCTAAGGGATTGGGCATCTAACCCGCATGGCTGGAGGGGGTTGTTCTGGGTGCCTTACAGGGGCCTTCTCTTCGAAAGCTCGGGTGTCACATCATTTCGGGGATGCTACGAATATTATCCCCCGATGCCCAATTACCCCTGCTAGCCTCCGCTGGGACTGAGATTGTCAGCAGCCCCGGGCTACGATCACGGCCACAGCAACACAGAACAACTACACGTCAAAAGTGCCTCATACCACTTCGTACCACGTCGTACCACTCAAGGTCGACAATGTCCCGCGACACCATTCGTCGTCGCCCCATCCACCAACACACTCCGATTCCTCTCCTGCGTACTGGGCGCGACATCCATGGCCGGATTCGCCGTGAAGAAGTTGACCGGCTTCAAGCCGACGCTCATCTTCTCAGCGGGCATGACGGGCCAATCCTCCACGCGCGGGTTGTGCGTCGAGCCGAAGGTATGCCAGATGACGAGGTCCTGGTTTCGCACATGCGAAGATTCTTGTCCGCGACGGCTCTCGATCCAGCTGGCGATACCTTCCCCGCCGAGAGATTGCATGGTGTGTTTCCCCGAGGAGAAGATTTCATCCTCGTGGTACCGCGTCACCCAGACGGCGTGGGCGCCGAATTCGGAGCGCTTGGAGTGGAAAGACGACGGGTGCGCGAGGAGGAGTTGGCTGTAGCAGGGGGATAGTTTATAGCCGACGGGCGTGTTGGTGACGGGGTTGAGGACGTCTTCGTTGACGATTTTGAAGACTCGGTTCACGGTGTGGTCGAGGTCGAGACCGCACTCGGAGTCGATGATCTGCTGCGTCGTGGTGTATCCAACCGCGAAGGGGTTGTGGACTTTCGGGTCTTGGAGTGGCATGGGATGAGATTCTTCCACCACGAGGGAATTCTTCCACCCGGCGACGGCGGGGTCGATACGCAGGCTGAATAAATGTTGATGATACGGCGCCATCACACCCGGCGCGACGGTGGCTCCGAATGGCACCTTGTCGCCAACACTCATCGGCACGGTCGAGACGATCCCGGTCGCGCGCACTTCGTACTGTAAACTGGCGTCCTGGCCGAAGTAGAAAGCAAAAATGTATTCGTAGTTGCTCACCGTGATGATCGTCTGGAGTACAAGCACCCTCGACCTTGCCACGACGGCATTATTTGTCCGGAAGTTCGTATGCTTCCACAGGATCCCATCGTCAATCTCATGGCAACACACCGCATTGGGCAACTTGATCGGGTCTCCGGAAGCAGTGACGTGCCAGCCGTCGAAGTATTTAATGTGACCGAGACAATCGCATCCAAGCTGGAGATTGTTGGCGTTGCAGCCAGCGCCGTCATTGCCAAGATCGAACGCCGCTTTGCGGGTGTAAGGAGCTCGAGGATCACCGTAAGGCACGAACATCTCTGATAGAGAGAGGCGGTAGAATAATGAGCGACGATCGTACCGCACATCGTGGAGCGTAAGACCTTCTCGGTAGTTGAATCCTACACGAATATGCCATTTCTCCCATTTCAAAAGATTCCCTTCTGCTGTGAAGGACGGTCCTTCTGGTTGAGATACATGGTACGGTTTCGTAGTTGTGCGATGGTTCGAAGAGATCAACTCTGGGTGGTACTCGATCTCCGAGCCGAAGATCTTCTTATGGTCGTAAGGAGTCGCTTTCGTGCTGATTTCATTGGATGTGCCGTATGGTAGGTAGTAGATCTTGAGCACTTCTGCAGCTCCAGACATTTCTACGCAGAGGTCCAGTGGATAAGCGTAGTGGTTTGCGTCGGGGTGGTTGAGGAGCCGCATGTAAAAGTAGCACTATACCAAAGACATCCGTGTTCAGCCAAGGGTAAAAGCCCCGTTTAAGGAGTCATCTGCACGTACCATGACAATCTTCTGGGCCATATCATTGGTCCCATCTGTTGCATACGTCCACGGCTCGATCTTGACCACCGCACCTTCCGGGAGCTGCATGTCTTTGATGGCGGCTTGCACGCGGGTGTCTTCGAGGCAAGCTTTCTCCATTATGACCATATCATTACCGTCGACGTGGGGATGGCGACCAAGAAGCTGCTCCTTGTAGACAATTTCTCCAGTCTCAACGTCCACCTTAAGCTCGTAGAAGTGTTCGCTGTCTCGCTTGGCTCCTAGAAAAACATGCACCTTGGCGAGCCGAGCAGGCTTCTTTGGTAACGGTTGCTCGCCCCTGTGCTTGGCGTCCAGATACGGTATCATCTCAGCCTTGGGAGGCTCTGCAAGAGTGGTGACGCGGAAATATGCTTCATCTTCTGGAAAGGCGGCTCGGACATGATCGGTGGCCTGGATGGTTAGCTTCCTCTATGCTCGCAGTGCATAGTCTGAAATGTCTAACCTTGGATATCTCCTGTGGCGTCAACGGATCCAGGGGGTGAGGAGTTGTTGTCGCCATTTCCGCTTGTAATATGTTTGCTTCGTATGTCGATCGAATACTTGGGGGAGACAGACAGGCGACTTGAAACAAAATACTGTCATCTAAAGTCGTGAACAATTCTTTCTTCAAATAAATAAGACAGTTTTCGATTATTGACGCTGCGCCTTCTGACAAGGCTTGAACTCCAAAGGAAATGATAGGAAATGAAGCCATGTCTCCAAAGGCAAGGTCGAGACTGGGCGCAAGTCGTGGCAATACTTCGGAGGAATCCGCCTGACGTGGATGGCATTTGACAAGTTGGTCGGAAATACGCGCAAACGGGAAACTTGTTGCTTGCTTCGATAGACATCAAGCTGCTGTACAAATAGTTGATCTAGGAAAGGCGTATCAAGTTGTCGACACAATCAGATCACACAACATGGAGAGTATAAAGCGGTATGGTACAAAGTTGTTCGACATGCGGTTAGGCAAGGGTACACCATGAGGAAATGAGAGATACTTGCCTCGCATACCTGTAAATGGTAGACGTCGCGCTTTCGAGTGTCTTGTCAAGCCTCCAACCTCTGAGACAGCAGAGACAAATCACTGACTGGCTTCAATCACGTCTGTGAATACAGCACGGCTCAAAGACTGGCCATCCGCATTACGAACCAAACAGACGGTGGGCACGTGCTCAACAACGCCTCGTGCAGTGTTTGTATGCATCAAAGGAGCAGGTGAATGCCTTTGCGGCAGTCGGGTCAAAAGTACAAAGCCCCAAGAGCATCGAAAAGAAGGCAGGAATCGTGTGAATTTTTTGTGGTATTATCAGCCAATTGGCTGGATCGACGAAAGTATGTCCAGGTCCGAATTGCTTCTCGAACCAAAAGCATGCCTTCCCCGGGCACTGGTATACATCCATTCTCTTTCATACACAGAGGCGAGATTCATCGAAAAAGAGGTCTGTTGAAGTTTTGAAAGGCCGACTTTGCCCGACAGCCACGGAACGTAATTCGTTAAAAAGTTATCCCGCTAGAACTCGAACGCGCACCTATCCCTAGGCCTTCCTGTAAGCGAAGTTTCTTTTTTTTGGTGTTACAAGATCTCTTAGGTAGTTTCGTCGTCTGAAATCTATTCAACGCCGGGACCGCTGTCGGACGTTTCGCTGCTAGCACCAAATGACCCGACATTGAGATTCTTATCTTGAGCTACCATGATTGCGAGGATTTCGAGGATGTCCTTGGGGACGGTGTTATCGTAGATGTTGATGAGCGACGATGGTTCGGGGTAGACTTTGAGGCCCTTGTAGAAGCAGAGAGCAGCACCGATAGGGTCGGAACCTGTGTATTCGTTAGCTGTCAATTAATGGAGCTCGAGCTGGAGTGCACTGACCGTCACCAGCCAAAGCTTCACCCTGCGCAATTTGTTGCATAAAGAAGGCCTCCTTCTCCTCAATGTCTGTAGGGAAGCCTTCTTCGATGGCTTCCTGAACTGCTTCTTTGATCTGTTCACGTTGTTGTTTCCCTTGAGTTTCTGCTTCCTCTTTTGCTATTCTCGCTTGCCTGCGCGATTCTCGTTTCAACGCCTTTCGAAATTCGGGATCGTTTCTTCGCCGGTAATCGAAATAAACAGCATATGCTATATATAGTCAGATTCGTCAAATCTTTCACATAGTTGCCCTATGAGCAGATGCAACACACCGATGAGACCCGTCACGGCGGTGCCCACAGATATTGAAACAATCGTCGAGGTCTTCATGATGAGGACAGCAGGCACGGGTAGTGACGTGCAGGAATTAAGGTGAGGCCAGTTCGAGAAATAAATGCGACAAGAACGGAACGGAGGAGAAGCTGGATCTAATGCAGATTACGAGAATATGCTGCTCAGCCAAATCTTCGATGAACCAGAGAAATGGAGGTGGTACTCAGATGTGTCGAGGAGCAAGCAGCTTGAATCTGCGAATTTTCCCAGTTTGTACATGTCGCAGTAACTTCGGCAAGAATCAGCCGACTTTTCGCTTATGCCCAAGTACTCCGCTCTACCAATTTCTTCAGCCTTGCCCCTAAAATGTTTTCAATATCAAAGTCATCCTCGGGCACCGCACAAAAACATAGCATACGACCTAGACAAGTAGAGCTAGCCTCCAGATGGATGGTGCTAGCCATTTCAAGGTCGAGATACAGATAGGCTGACCATTGTTACACCGTATTGTAGGAGGTTTCAGGTCCGCAAAATGACCGAGAAGCAAAAACATCTTTTTCATCCAGAGCAACGAAAGGTATATATTTCGTATACAGCTGTTTTCTGTCGCAATCGACCATAGGATGTGGAAAATAGGGCTTCCCGTTCGCTCAGCCGTACTCAAGCTACATGCCGACTCGTTAGTAGTAAGGTGGGTGACCACTTGCGAATCCGGGTTGTTGATTGTTTTTGCCATTTCAATGTTTTTGCTTCGAGGTACACCAGATTCAAATTGACAGCGAAATTGTGCTTCCTTGATAGTTCGGTGCCAACCAAATGTACCCAGTCTTGAATTTCGTCGCCAGGTGAGCCAGAGACGGAAAGGGCGAGCACCTGCAACCAAGCCATGTGCATTGACATTCACTGCACTACAGACACCTCATTTACTTCAGCTTTTCTTCACCTTGGGCATTCTTCTTCTTCTAATTGACGTGATCACACTAGTCATTCGCTCTGTTATATCATTGGTGACTTTTCAGATGTTGCCATATCTCTCTCAAGAGGCCGAGAACTTGAAGTGAAGATAAAGTGGAGGGGCTGGCCAAGGAACCAGGGAAATTACTAATGAAATTCCCAGATCGTCGACCGAGACTTTGCTAACATGACCTGCAAGAGACAGGATACCGCGCCCGGTGAACCAAGTCATGCGAGAACAAAAATAGAAATCCATCCTCTAGACTGGGGAAACATCAACAAACAACTCGGTGGCCATATCAAACAGCACGAAACCATTCGCGAAGATTTCAATGCCCTTTTCAAAGCTATACAAATCGGCAAGTGCAGACCTGAAGAAAGTTGCGGCAGTTACGAAGAATATCGAAGCAATCGGTAGAGGGTACCACAAGATCACGGAGGAGGTCAATAGGTGGGAAGACCGGAATTTCAAAGCGAGAGGTACAAACACGAAGGCTCTCTGACTACAAACACCGATACGACGAGAACCCTTCTTGAGACGGGCTTCTCCTTGTTGACCAGACAGAAGCGCGACAGGAGATTCAGAAATACATCTTGGCCTGTGATTGGAGGAGCACTATTGGCAGGTCTGACTATTGTTGCCCATCTACAAACATCGAGCGCGCTCGAATATGTTTTCCTCGCTGCAACCGAAGCGGCCGAAAGTATCCAACAACAGCCATGAAAATCGGTCGCACCAAACGGCTCCGTACCAGCAAACCCGAGCTCCGCATGATTCCAGCAAGACGAGCGCGGCTACCAAGTCCAAGACCGACCACAACTCAGTGAGAAGTGAGAACGGTGCTCCGACAAGAGGGCCTGTCTCATCAGAAAGACTTCAGGATGCGGGTGGCGCTGCAAGCGGCTAGAGAGATGGGCTGTCATAATCGAACAACGCGTGGCTTCGGAATCGTCCTGCTATAGCGGGGCACGAATAGTCGAGATGAGATCCATTTCATACTGAGAAATCGCATTCTGTTTGTCTCCGACCTGGGTCCCGTGCTGTTGCTTCACACGGCTGTCGCACGTACGACATTGTCAATGGCTTTCGCCACATATGCGACGTTGCTCTCATTCACTAGCATTGTCAGAAAGTGAGTCCGCAAAATGGATCCAGTGCACGTACGTCCGGCAATGGATGCTCGTCCCGAATCTAATAAGTAGATGTGGAAGTCCTTCTTGAGCGAAGCTACTTGCGCCTTGCTGAGGCCTGTGTAGGCAAACATTCCGATCTCCCCTGTCAGCATCGAGTTGATATGTCAAGATTTCTGAAGGTGTCTTACCTGCGAGATGATATGCTCCCAGCTCCCTGGAGTCTCTAGTCGCTTCAACTCCACGTACAGATACTGTCTCATACTCTTGATTCTCGAAGTCATTACCTCGATATTATGCTGCCAAGCCTTCTTCAATGCCGGAGTCGAGAGCACAGTGGCAACGATTCTGGCACCATACACTGGGGGCGTCGAGATCTCTGAGCGCTGCAACGCGATGAGCTGACTTAGTGACTGCATCTTTGCCTCAGGTGAAGCTGTGACAAGATGGAAGGCTCCGACACGTTGGCCGTAGAGACCGAAGTTCTTCGAGAAGGACTGGGCAACACACATCTCCAAGCCGGGAATTGAGAAGAAGTGTCTCACGGCCCACGCATCTTCATCAAGCTGTCCGGACGCAAATCCTTGATAGGCGCAGTCGAAGAATGGGAACAGGTCTTTGCGCTGACAGATCTCGGCGATTGCTCTCCACTCGTCCTTTGTCGGATCAAATCCAGTCGGATTGTGTCCACACGCATGTAGAAGTACGACATCTCCCGCCTGCGCCTCGGTTTCCAATGTCGCCATCATGCCCTCGAAATCAAATGATCTCGTGTCCGCTTTGTAGTAAGGATACAGCTTCCGCTGTACTCCTGGAGCTGCCATCTTCCATATCAAATGGTGATTGTCCCAGGTCGGGTCCGAGATCCACACATTTCGCGGTTGTATCCAGTCGGCAAGAAATTTCGCACCGATGTGGTTGGCGCCAGCACCGGATATCGTCTGCATTGAGGCAATGCGCTCGATCTGTTGCTGATATTTCAACGTATCGGTGCCAAACATCAGATCACGGCATTGAGTCACGAAGAGGGGGTAGCCAGTGATGGGTGGGTATTCGTGGTTGATACTGATGTCTTGACTCAGAGCCATTTCGACTTCTCGTACAACGGGTAGAATCCAAGGCTTTGCATTGTCATCGCGGTAGGCGCCAACACCCAGGCTGACTTTCTCAGCACTCGGGTCGGCGTCGAACTCTGCTAGCAGTGCAAAGGCTGCATCCAGAGGCGCAATCGGGAGAGACGAGAAGCGAGACGTCGAAGTTCTTGAGCCCATCGAGCCCATTTTGGAAACGCAGACGTTTGGTTTCAAATCGAGGAGACAGTGAGATGAAGATTAGTTCCAAAAGCCAAAAGGTGAGAGATGATATCCATTGTTATTCACAGCCATGGAGGGGCTCCAGCCCATCCGACATTGTAAGAGCCTGACACCCACCCAGGTTGGTTCTCGCACTGGCACATCCTCTACAACACTCACCCCCATGACGCGGAGATCCACTCCCTCGTCTTCCGACTTAACTTTACTGGACAAGGAAGATTAATCCTCCCGAAGCATTTTTCTATTGAGAGCCACCGTGGCTATATAAGTGAACCGGAGAACGTGGGAGAAATTGCAGTGGTGAACTCCCGTCGAAGCAGTATGCACGTATGGGAGTAAGGCTACGTACCTGCATAACGAGCGAGCGGAGCGGCGATGTGCGATCCAGTCCTCCGATATCAAAGTTTGGACCTGAATAGATCTGTTTGTGCATGTGGCTCTAGAATACCTTCCGGAGAAGAACGACACGGTCATGACTGGCTTCTCCGTTCAAATGAAGCCCTGGGATTCAATTTCCTAATGTTCAAGCCCCCAGACGGTGGGAGGACTGGAGGCGGAGCAGTTCCGACCCAGGTGTTGACAGTATTGCCATAGCAAGCTAGATCGACAGGGAACTCGCGCAAGTTTTGCCCAAGTGTAATTGTACGAGGCTCATAGAATATGTGAACAAACACCAGGTGTTCACGTCGGCTTCCTTGCAGCCAAGATGGCGAGGCTGAGGTTTTAGAGGGGGCAGCGTGCACACGCTCAGCTTAAGTTATGGAAAAGGGGTAGTTGCGCAGTAAGTTCGGACATCCGACTGCGATCGTATCTCAATGCGCGTTCAGTACCTGTAGCTCGTGCTTTACTTCGTCGACGCAAGAGGTGGCGATGATGTCCCGGGCTGCTGTCAAGGTCCGATTCCCTGATAAATTGATTGCTCGCGACCATGGCCGTGGCCTTGTGGCAGGTCATGACTGTTATGACTCCGCACTGTCAGGCTTCAACCTGCATGACTCGCACCACTCAAATAACAACACCGCCGGCGCAACCTCACGGACTCCTTCTCTTGCTCACAGACGCTTTCTGACATACACTCGACGCATTAAACCCGGAAAGACCCCCTTCCACAATAGCTACAAAGCTTTCCCTCGCTTCTCGGCCATTCCCGCGCGTCGCAGACACCTAAACACCATTGGAGAAAAATTTCTGAAAGAGGGGAAAGAGATCCGCGAGCAAACACGAGAGCAGGAGAAAGAGAATAACGGAGATACGTCGTCCCAACGAGCAAACAGTCTATCACAAGCACGTAGGGAATCCAGCAGCTCAAAGGGTGCAGCACAACAAAGTGAATGCGAAGTGACCTGGTCGACAGCCCCGCCACAGCCGCTTCCTGTTACACGGACTCAAAATTCTCGACCTGAAAATTCCACCACCCGACCACATTCCACCCTCCGTCTCTTCAGCACTACCACCAAATCCTGTCAGACCTCCTTCTACTCTTCCTCGCCCTCATCCTCCATGCCGTCCGACGACGTCACTTCGACTCCGCCCTCCAAAACATCTCCCGCCGCACAACACAAACCCCTCGTTGTCGGCCGCACAAAACCTCAACCTGCCCAGACCATGGATTCCTCCTCTTCCTCCACCGCCGCAGTCCCCGCAGACGTGAAAGCAGCCCTGAATCACGAGATCGCCGACAACGTCGAGTCCAACACCGCCTCCGCCGCGCCCGCGGCAGGAGCGAAGCCCAAGAAAGAAAAAGCACCCAAACAACCCAAAGCACCTAAGGCCCCCGCCACGCCCGCGGCGCCCGTCTCACCAGCCCTGATCGACCTACGCGTGGGCCACATTCTACGCGCGATAGCACACCCAAATGCGGACAGTCTGTACGTGTCGACAATCGCGATGGGCGATGCCGAGGGCACCGAACACACCAGCGTGGATGAGGAGACAGGCAAGGTCGTGCGCACCGTGTGTTCAGGCCTGAACGGACTGGTTCCACTGGCCGAGATGCAGGACCGCAAGGTGATTGTCGTTGCGAACCTCAAGCCCGTCAACATGCGTAGCATCAAGTCCGCCGCCATGGTGCTCGCGGCATCCCCTCCCGCAGAAGAGGGCGCCGATCCCCACGCCGCGGACCGAGTCGTCGAGCTTGTGCTCCCGCCTGAGGGCGCGGAGGCCGGAGATGCTGTCTTTTTCGAGGGCTGGCCGTACGGCGAGGGTAAGGGGCCGGAGAAGGTGTTGAATCCGAAGAAGAAGGTGTGGGAGAGCGTGCAGCCGGGCTTCTTTACCAGTGAGGATCTTGTGGTTGGATTTGATGCGGGTAGGCCCGGTGTGGAGATTGAAGGTGAGAAGGAGAAGAAGGGTTGGCTTGTGGTGGAGGGCAAAGGTCGGTGTACGGTCAAGACGCTAAAGGGCGCGGTCGTGAGGTAATTGCTTGATTGTTCACTTGAGCGAAGAAGAGTCGCACGAACGGCACGCAGCATTTCTCGGTTTCGAAGCGTTTGTTAAGGGTCATGAAATAGGGCAGAGAAACGGACGATCACAGGGACGTCCTAGAGCATTGCGAAAGACCGCTACGCATCCAAAATCGCATCTTACGTTCTGAATCTGCCAGAAGGCAGCCTTGCCTGCTCTAAGCCAGGGAAGAAATTCACTGCACAGACAGACCTGGTTTGCGCCCAGCATAACCAGTGTATCTTGCTTTGTATGTCGCATTCTACGGAGTTCGCATGTTACAAACTGGGCAAGACACGTCAGGTTCAATAAACACCAAGCCATTGAGCTGTCACCTGGACAATCAGGGGGAGATGTAGTGAGTCGAGAAGAGTCTGGCGCTGAATCCCAATGCTGTGGTCCTCTCAGGACTCCTTCCCCCAAAGGACATTTGTCTGGGTCAAGACGATGAAACAAGACTGTGCCCCTACAAACACCTTTTCTTGCCTTGCTTCCCTTTGCTTCGGTACCAGTCCATCAAAGCCTTGATTCGATCCGGTTGCCTGTAATCCCAGATGTCTCGAACATGCTCAGCCTGTACTTGTTCCGCGTTGTTTTCTTGGTTCCTCTTCTCAACATCGTGAACAAGTATTGTTTTGGGCACCGGTGAAAGTGAGATCAAGTCTCCCATGTGTCGATTTGACACTGCGTGTGGCCGCCAGTGCATCGACCAAGTAAATTTCGGACTGGTGGTAAATGTCTCATATGATTGTCACGGTCTGCGACGTGTATCCGCCGGTTGCATCGTCATTTAAAATACGAGCGAAGCCTATACGACGAAAGGTGGTATGAGTTTCATCAGTCGCCTCCAGCAGCAAGCCCAAATGCAAGAAGCGCATATTTTCGCAGATGGGAAGACACCATGCTTGGATACCTCGGCCGGAAAGCGCCATTAATGATGTAGCGTTCACACGATCGAGATATCCTTCACCGAACCACTCCTCAGGAAACCTGTCACCAACCAGGAACGGCTCCTGCCAACCTCCGAGTTTATCCAATAAAAGTACTGGCTTCCTGAATTCACCCTCACCCTTTGCAACCTCTGTGCCATCGAACCGGCATAAGGCAGGCCTCAGGGGACCTTCGAGCACCACCTTCCCGCTCCTGATCATCCCATATGGATCCACACCCTTTGCTTCCACTTTACATTCCAGCACTTGGGCGTAATACTTGGCTCTGAAAAATTCGATCTCGAAAGACCGACCCTGGTGGTCCACTGGACCATCAACAGCACACCAAGACCAGGATGGCGCTCGATATTCAACGACTTGTTCCTTGGCTGTGACCATTGTAGCACGGCTCCGCCAACAGAGGTCAGTGAGAAAGGTGTTTTCCCAAAGCCCGGCATAATACCTGCCACGGTTTTGGAGAGCGGCTTTTTGAGCCATGCCAGACAACGCAGGAAATCTATCGCTTGGCCTGGTCAACTCTCGACGTGAGTAGTCCCAAATAGCGTTTTCCCACTGGCTACGAAGGTCAGTTTCCATGGTTACCTGACCTTCCATTCTTTCTGCTAGTGAGTCACAGCTGAACGCCTGAAATACCTCACGGTCGGGGATCAACGAATCCTCACTTTCGAGTCTTGACTAACACCTCCATATCACCCTCTCGGTTCCGTAGAAGAGTACTCTTGGTGAGAGACATCGCTCTTGAAGCGCCCAAGCACGCCGACTGATGGCCTCCTTTGAGATGTAGAGCCAATCCCTTTTGGGTTCAATGATGACAGTACCCTCCGAAGGATTGTTGGAAAACGGGATGCTGCAAGATCGCAATTCCGGAGATCGTGGAACAAAGATTCCGTCATTACAGTCGCTAGCTGCCGCCGCAATAATGGTGAGAAAAGCGTTCCCATATATCTCATGCATCCTTCCAGACTCGGTCTCCCAGTCGAGCCGTGCCGTCTCATCTTCGCCTTGCAAGATACACAACGCGTCAACCCAAAGATAGCGAATTCCAAGTCTTCTCACGATGTGTATGGCGTCTTTAAGCGTCCGAGGAAGCGGAGCCAGAGGAATACCACGCTTGCGATCCTCGATAGTAGCAGTCGTGGTCGTGAAAACCACTGAATTACCCCAGCAGTAACTTAACGCAGCGTATTTGCCATGAGAAGGTAATTTTTCATCTGCTATGTGCAGGCAAACATCTTGATCATCGGCTGAAGCTCCAACATCGAGTACTCCTGTGGGGAGAGGAGGATCTTTCGAAGTTCCGCATTTACTGTGCTCGGTGCAGCACTTGTGTAGCCAAGTTTCGATCAGTTCGAATGCTTCGGGAGAAGCTGGCCCGCGGGTGAGCTTTCTTCCAGGAATGAGGGCAGCAGCTGGACTATCTACGAATTTCAAGATGGGTCGAATTGTCAGCACACATTCAGTCTCTCCAAATAAAAAATCTATGATTGCGGGAAAGAAGTCATACTTGGAAATGTGCTGGCTCTGTAATAACTCCATATCTGGGAGAACAATCCAAGTCCCAGTGTTACTCGAACTGACAAACCGGTATCGAGTCTTTCCTCAAGTGTTAGCTGGAAGGACTTGACTTCCACCTGCTGATCCGCTTCGTCAAGTCTATCCGAATCCTTCCCAGCATTGCGCCTTATCCCTTCAATCAGCACTAGACAGAAATCACAGTTCGAGCCAGCACATTGCTCAAGTTCGCGCCACGAATGGAATTTGACCTTTTCCTTCATTGTCCCTGGTTCTCCGAAAAGAGTTTTGAAAGTTAAACTCGCGCAGAGGTTACACCTATCGTGTAATGTCAATGATTCTTGTACGGGTGCAGCATCTGCAGAATCCTGCCTATTCCGCTTGAGTCGAAGTCGTTTCGACCGACGAATCTCTGGATTGAGCATGTTCGTATTGCATAGCATCAACAAGCACCCCCTTTTCGAAATCGTAAGTGAGTATTGCAGCGTAATATTGCAGCGTAAAGTTGCGGATTAGATTGAACATGGGCAACTGCACATGCTGCGAAGGAGACTTATAAATTGAATGCTCGGATAGCTGGCGCAACTGCGCCTCACTGCACATAGCGAACGCTCATAATTTTCAACGACATGTGTTCAGTTTGTAAGGTCGAGGGGCAGAAGAACGGTGAGAAATCTTCAATGTGACTCGCTGTTGTCCAGCAGGCACTTTGGCAAGGCGCAAATCGCGACATGGGCAAGAACCACTCATGTTCAACGCTCTGAAGGGAGGTGCATCTTCCAGTCAGGGCCTTTGGCAGGTACTATTGGAGACCGTCCTGACGATACCATTGTACCTAGGTAGGTACTTTCAACAGCATGGATGCAAAGATCAAGAACGTTTGGAAAAAAGAATGACAATGATTTAGGCTCTATTTTGAAGCTGGAAGGCGACCCACTCGCGACTCTACGTATTGAGTTAGTCGCCATGAGGAAGATCGGATTAGTATTACGGATTGGCCATTTCATGCCGTTCTATCATAGTGGTAAGGAAGAGTATATCTACAATCGTGAGGCATTATGCGCCCGGAGCAGACACCTACTGTGCCTTTTCCGACGACCGGGTCAGTGCTTCACTTCAAGAGCACAATCAACAGCACCAGAATCACAATCAGGACAATGATCGTGGTCATTCCCCAATTCTCTTTGGCTCGTTCTCCGACTCCCTTCAGCCTCCTCTTTGCACCGTCTAGTCTGCCTTGATGTCTGTCTACACCCCGGTCGACCTCATCTAACAACGCAACTTGGCCCTCGAGTTCGTCACCAACCTGCATAGCGAGATGCCTCTGTCGCCCGATTGACTCGCCCAATCTATCAAGTTGTTCGTCTTGCTCGGCAATCACTTGTTGATGGTAGGCATGAATCTGTTGGTTGGACATGTCGGCCGTCGGGTCTGGCGTACGAGCTCGAGATTCGCCGTCTTCGGCGTCAGTGTACCGGGAAGGGAAGAGGGCTGCGCGGTTTGCCTCATCCTCGGCATCGTTCAGAGACTCTTGAGATGGGTTGTCTCTAAATCGAACATTCTTCGCCCCGGCTTGTCCTTGCGACGCCGAGGCATCTTGTGCTTTTAAATTCGAGGCTTTCTGCTGCCGAGTCGCATCGCTAGAAGTCCGGGTCTTGGCCCGCGCAAAGTCGTCTTGTAGGAGAGGATCATTGGGTGAAGAAACGGTGGCTTCGGATGTTGTTGAAGCATCTCCCTGAAATTGCCTCGACAGGTCATTGTACTGAGACCGCAATTGCGACAGGGTTTCGGCATCGGAGGAGCGGGATGATAGTGATTCAATGCCCTCTCGGAAGGACTCTAACGAGCGGGCGATATTGGAATCTTGGGAGGGATTGGGGTCGAGGTTTAATGAGATGGCTCGTTGACGTTCGAGAAGAGAGAGTTTAATATGGTCGGCTAGGAGGAGGAGTTGCGAAGGATTGGACATGGTGAGTTGTATCTAGAGGATGTGTTTGAGGCGAGGAAGGGAGACGAGCTGAGCCAGTACAAGATCTGGTCCTGTTGGTAGATCCAGATTCGATCGGTGTGAAGAGTCAGGTGTTAGAGTCAAAGTGTCCAGGGCAGTGTCTCAAAAGAATGGACGAATCGCATGGAGGAAGAGAGGGTGGTTGTATAAGCTGAAGCCTGGAGTGGTTGGAGACAAAGCGAGCGGAAGAGATGCGAGGAAAGCAGGGAACGTCGGGAGGCGCATCAGCCGGACAGTCGGCGGGGTGGATGCCAAGCTGCAGGGGTGCCAGTCCCTAGTAGGCCCTCGGAGGTCACACTAGTCTAGGCACGAGTACAACGCATAACGCAGGTGCAAGACCCTCCGACCCCAAGGCAGCGAATGTCTTCTCCACACGTAGACAAACATCAACTCACTTGAGCCTCTTACCAGGTTTGTTAAATATGCCCCGACACTCGTCCGTCTCTCTACCACTTCTCTCCTCGACCTCTCTCATCTACCGCCAGAATGGATGACGACCCCGAAATACCGGTGTCAGAGTTCGGCTCTCTCTCCATCGAAAGCCCCATCCAGTCACAATTTGACTCCCTCTTTGCCGAGTTTGCTCGTGCTCGTCCCCGCGTCTCACCTCCAAGATCGCCTTCCGATGTATCTCATCCTCGACCTCCGGAGAAAGAAGAAAGCAAGATAATCGACCTCCGTGCCCTCGACTATGTCACCGAGTATGACTCGCATTTGATGTGTCCGATCTGCCATGTGCCTTTCGTCGATCCAGTTGTACTCGAATGCGATCATACTTTCTGTAAAGACTGTCTCAAGGAGTATCGGGAAGGGGCACAAAACGGCAATCGGAACCAGTGTCCTACATGTCGCGCCTTTGTTTTGTCAACGGCACACAAGGCATCTCGACTGATTGTCAACATGTGTAATGAGATCAAAGTCAAATGTCCCAATGAAGGCTGCGACCAGGTCATTCCCAGAGGATATATTGAACACCATGCCACGGTTGAATGCCCTCACGAACTACTTCAGTGTCCCGACCCGAACTGTGACAAGTTGGTCAAGAGGAGGAATCATGTTCCAGACCAATGTATTCATTCGTCACATATTGAATGCGATTGTGGGGCGGTTATTGAACTTGGGAAGGGTGAGTGGCTGAGACATAAAGATGAGGATTGTCCAAATACAGGGGTCAAATGCGACGAATGCGGTCAGAGAATTTCTGCTAGAGACTACCTAAATGGTGTTACCGGCCACATCTGCGGTCAAGATCACCTGTGTCCAGGCAGGGAATTTGGGTGTATCGACAACATTGAACCGGGTGACCGAGACGAGCATACCAAATCATGTTCGCTAGCACGAATGGCTCCATACCTGAAGAAACAGTCTCAACTTCTCCAGTCGGTTCAAGAACAGTTGGCAATGGTCAAAGTACGGAATGAAGTCCTGGAAACCGGATTTGACAAAATCAATGACATTGTCAATGAACGTCTTCTACCTCATATTGACCACGCTGAACACTCTCCTGGTGATGCCTCCGATGTCGAAGAAATCGAACGAGATCACATTCCATCAGCCGTCTCTCATCGCGATCTTCTCATGCCGGCACATTTACGTGCCTTGACGCCTTCACCTGACCCTGAAGCTCTATCTATCTCACAAACACAGCAACATCTTCTGGCCCTACATGAATCTTTGAGAGGGACGGTGGGCAATCTCGAGAACGATATTACTGTCATGGCCAACAATATAGCCGATTTAGATGCCCGCTCATCCATGCAAATCATGAACGAAACCTTACGGATCAAGGAAGAACTGGCGCACACGAACGCCGCCATGTTCAGCATCCGATCTCAAGTCCAGTGGCTACTCAACCGAGAACGTATAGGTCAACAACAACAGGCCATGGGTATGCGCGGTCGTACGCCTGCTGTTCAAGCCCAGCCAACGAACCTGGCACCGTCAGATAGAAGCTCTGTGTCCGAAAGCACAGATGCTTCAGTACCGGGATCCAGTTCAGAGCGGCAGCCGTCCCCTGGCTTTGTGGCATCCAGCCCAAACTTCCGACCTCAAATGAGAAGGCTCAGCGGCGGGAGTCAAGAACGAGTTAAATTGTGACCAGGCTTTTGAGTATCGATCACCAGAGAAGAATTTCTTCCCCCACGAGCTCGTCTGGGGCGGAGCAAAAAGGGTGTTGATTTTGAGCTACCGGGCGTCCCAGTCGCCTTTTTCGAATGGTTCCAAAGCAGCCAGCGAAATCTGAATTACGAAATGATGTACATATTTTGTGATTCCTACTTAATCGCAATTATGATTCTGAATGACAAACCAACAACAACGTCCGAGTTCCAAACATCCACTTCCCGATCTCATACAGGTCCTCGGTCGTCAAGACCCATCAATTCGAAATACTCGACAGAGACTCAAAAGATCCTTGATGTTTTTCTTTCTCTACAGGAATTTTACTGTATTAGAGTCTTCTCCTCTGAGGTGTCGTTGTTGTCGTTCACCATGTCGTGAGGTCACGTCAGGTGAGTATCGAGGGCAGCTAGGAGGCACCGCAACATCTTGCGGCAATGCAGCAAGCAAAGCAGTGAACGAAGAGAAAAAGGCACCCTACCTTCTCTTAGACCCTGTGGCCTGCGCCGTGCGTGAAGATAGTACTAGTACTAACAGTAAGTAAACTGTCATTATTATTTTAGACTAACGAGTCGCAGACCATGGGCCACAAAGGAGGAAAACCAATGGGAATCTCATCGTTGTGAAAAAGGCTCCAAGAGCATAGCTTTCACGGATGAGATCATGGATCATCAAGGTGCAGAGCCGCCAATTAAAGTTCGAGCAGTGTTCGAGAGCGATAATGGTCAACAACATTAATCATCCATGATTAAGAGAAGCATCGACGGAGCGAAATGTGGTTGCTGTTGATACTTTTCAAAGCCCGAATTATGGCCTCAGGCGTATCTATTGACTCAAGACGGCTAATCATTCAGAGTTCCATGCTGATTGGGTAATTGAAATGCCTACAACCGCGCTCGAGACAGATCGCTCTCATAGACCTCGCTCTGGGAGATACATGCAGGAACGTGTTGATTAGATCTTCGCATCAGGCACGAGTCGAGTTTAGAACTTCCAACCTCGAGTTGTTTCAATCTGTCGGAGCAGGACGCCTTCCATCCCATTCTCTACTCATACTGCGAATAAAAATGGCGTCCGCGACTGTCGATTTTATCAAGAAAATCCCTAAAGTCGAATTGCATTTACATATCGAAGGGACCCTAACTCCTCAACTCCGGTTTAAATTGGCCCAAAAGCACCAGATATCACAAAAATGGACTACCGCGGCGGAAGCGGTTGAAGATTACCGCGATAGTTTTGATAAAATGCTCCGCAAAGAGAAGAACGGAGGAAGCTTGACCTTCTTTGATCTTTACTACGGTGCAATGGAAGTCCTCAGGACAGAAGAAGACTATTATGAACTAGCGATGGGCTATTTCACCCAGTCGGTGGAAATGAATGTGCGGTATTCGGAGGTGTTCTTTGACCCTCAAGCTCACACTCGAAGAGGCGTTGATCTCGACACCGTCATGAGAGGATTGCGAAGAGCCCAACTTGACGCGCAAAAGAAGCTAGGTGTGAGTGCTCCTCCTTCGACAAGAATCAATGCCTTGATGCAAATGCGCGAGGCTAACGCAAATGAAAGTTTCATTGCAACTGGATCATGTGTTTTCTCCGCGACGAATCGCCCGAATCCGCCATGGATACATACGAGGCGGCGTTGAAATATCGAGACATGATCCACGGTATCGGATTGGACTCATTGGAAGATGGCAGGCCGCCTTCCCTATTCAATGATGTGTACAAACGGGCTAAAGCTGACGGCTTCCATCTGACTGCACATTGCGACGTCGACGCTCGAGACACACACAAGCACATTCACTACTGCCTGACAGAGCTTGCAGGAGAGGGAATCCGTCGAATCGACCACGGACTCAACGCGGTCGAGCAGCCTGAGCTGATGGAAATGCTCAAGATCACGAACACAGGACTGACCTGTTGTCTGTGGGGTGCCTACGGCTATCTCTTTCAAGCCGACGGAGAACAGAGGCTCTTCAGGGACATGCTGCGGCGGTTATTCGACTATGGGGTTCTCGTCACCATCAACAGCGACGACCCCGCCTGCCATGGGATGAACTACGTCGAGGATAACTTGATCTTGGTGGCGGAAAAGTGTGGATTTACAGCCGCGGATATCGTCAAGTTGCAACAGAATGCTGTCCAGATCAGTTGGGCCCCGGACTATCTCAAAGAATCTATACTGAAGGAAATTCAAGAAGTCGCGGCACAAGCTGTGGAGGTGGCGTAGCGATTGGAGGACAGTTGATCTGGAACACTTTGCCTTCGTGCCGATATAATCGATGTTTCCCGAAGTGGTTTGTGTTTGCGTCTTGCTTTCTCAAGGTCTTGCAATGAAGACAGTGCTTCGGGGAATCCCGACGCCTTATCTGTCTGACTTTCGCCAGGGCAGTGACTGAAATATCAGCCTATTGCGGCCGTGAGGGGCTGACCTACTCGGTACCCCGATAAGGCCTACGAGGCTCTGCTATGAACGATGTTTGTTTGACCCGTGAATATGTATTCATGACCGACCATCTAAGGTGAGCAGTATATCTCGAACTTCTGAGACAATACTCCCAAATCAGACGAAACCTCAGACAAAAGTGACAAGATGTACGGGCAAATTGCTCTCCCTGACGTGCCTGGCTATGTCTATTTCAAGTCCGCCGACCGGGTTCAGTGTCGCAAGATCTTGACGGGTGATGAGGCGAAGCCATCGTTCGATGAAATTCCGTCCATCGATGCTTCTCAGATCTTCTCAGACGACTTTCAAGAACGCAAAAAGCTCGCGGAACAAATTGGCAAGGCTGCTCGAGATGTGGGTTTCTTCTATCTGATCAATCCGCCGGTCTCTGGGGCGAAGATGGGTACGTGCAGAAGTCGTTGCAACATCCATGGACTGATCTGATTTATATAGATGCTGCCTTTGCGGCGTTGGCCAAGTTTTTTGCCCTCCCGGAGGATGTCAAGGTGAGTCAATTTCCCTCCATGCGACTTGAACTTGATTGACATTTTGTCATGCAGATGAAATACCATGTCAACAATAGTCCAGCAGTCAAAGGTTTCATTCCTGTCAACCCTGCCGAGAAGAGAGCAGGTTTCGGATCAGCTCGAGAGGCATTCTCCATGGGCAACGACTACACGGACCCGGAGCAGCATGCCATCAAAGTCGCTCCGCCCGGCACGGTCCCTCTCAATCAATGGCCCGACGAGGAACTCCCTGAGTTCCGTCGAGATATTTATTCTTACTGTACTCTCTTCAATAAATTCACAATGGAAGGAAGCTGACGACGTTTACCAGTCACCGAAGTCTATGTGTTCGCAGAGAAGCTGGTACAGATATTCTCGCTCGCTCTCGGACTCGAGGAGACTGCATTGGACGAATTCTTCAAATTGCCTTTTACCGACATCACCATCAATCACTACCCACCACAGGCCGGTGACGACATGTACAAGCAGGTTTTGTATCCTCACGCTGACTATGGTGGTGAGTATCCCCTTACTCTGCCAGTGGGAAATCCAGATGAATTGACTATTTTTGGCAGCCTTTACGCTATTAGCTCAGAGTAGGTCCAGTTACCACGCGGATGAATCTATTTGTGCTAATGTATCATCACAGAGGAAGTTAGCGGATTGGAAGTGCTGAACGCCAACGCAATCTGGGTGAAGGCACCTGTCGTAGAACACGCCTTCGTCGTCAACACAGGGAGTTACTTTGAGTTGATATCCGGTGGCCGGTGGAAGTCGACCATCCATCGTGTCTGCGCAAAAGTAAGGAGACTCGACTATCCCATATGCTCTTGGACACTGTGCCTCGATTGACATGTCTTCCAGGCCAACACCGATCGAACCTCGCTTCCATTCTTTTTCTCACCAAGTCCTACCACCACCATATATCCCATGGTCCCTCTCGAAGACCATGAGCTCAAGGGTCGACGCAGTGACATTGGCAGAGAGCATGTACGAGGCATGATGGCGGATCGACCGAATCATCCGTTTGTGAAGAAGCTCAGGGCGCTTGGCTTAGGCCCGGAAGATTATACGTACGACATGATTTCGCAGCCCATTGCGTAATGCATTTGGTGCGTGGCAATGCATGTACCCCCATACCCAGCGGGATTGCGTAGAAGGGAGAGAATGGATTTTGTCGCGAGTTACAGCCATCAACAGAGAATCTACTCCCCCCGTGTTCAGATGTTCTCCGTTGTTCCACACATAATCATCAAGAAGCGAACTTGCAAATCGATCGAGTCGAGATCCTCTGCCTAGGCCCAAAGAGGCTGCAATGTGCGTCGATGAGACTTCATTGGAGAAGAATCAAACCTCGAGACAGGCCTGATAAGCAGCCAACTGTATCTGGGGCTAGTACTCGTATATCAAGACGCACCCCACTCGACCACGTTTCCCAGAACCACGCGGGCGACTGAAACATCTTCCATTTTCATTGTCTGGTCTCCGCGCTCCCTGTGACTTATCGGCTGCATTTGGCGTCCTATTTAGACATCCATCCTATCTCAGCCATATCCAGCACGAACAGTGTCCTCATCGGGCCAGCCTGCTGATGCAGCAGCCGGGCACCACCACCCGCCCCGCTACGCATCCGACGGCTTGTCGCACCTGTCGGCGCCGCGGTCGCAAATGCGACAAGACCTTGCCTTCATGCCAGAGCTGTAAGGACCGGTCTGTTGTATGTGAGGGGTACGTAACGCGTTGGACGGGCGTCGCGGCCCGGGGAAAATTACGTGGGAAGACGGTGCCGATCCTCGTGGATGAAGAGTGTACTGGTGGTGGTGATGGGCAAGGAAAATGTCTTGTGAAGAAGAAAAGTTCTGTTTCCACCGCCGCCACCACCACCACTAAACGGCAGACTTCGCCGCCGCCGTGGAAGCTTCCATTACAGCCTCAGCAGCAGCGACAGTATCAAGAAGTGTCCAGGATATCACGCAGCTCATCAATCGAACGGATTCTCCCAGGGACTTCAGACGATTTGGATACTTTCATTGACTATTGTGAGTTCCAGCTTACTGAAACAGCCGCTCATTTACACGATGAAGGCTACATTCCCCCGATCGCCGGTTTGAGAAATCTCTCTGTACCCCAGTCTGCTGACAGCTATGCCAATGGTCAACCAGTTACCTACGACCTCAGCGGGATCCCGTACCTAGGATCCAACCCCTCGCAGAGCCCGTACCTGCTGTACGTGCGCCCTCTAACGAACTATGTGCCACCACTCCGGTACGCCGTGGCGGCATCCGCGGCGTGCCACCTCGCAATACGCTTTCAAGCTGAGTCTCTGAAAGCTAGGAGCCGCGGGTGGCAGCTCAAGGCGATGGAGCTGATGCGTCAGCGGCTGGAGTCGAAGGCGTTGACGGCGGATTTTGGAACCGTGCTGAGTATTCTCATGATGGCGCAAATGGATGTATGTGAGACGTTTTCTCTCTCTTCGACCCTTTGCTTAGGGGCGACTCCTTCGAAGGTGGTGGTGGGCTGATCCAAACGGTGATAATCTCAGATGTGTACCGGCTCCTGCGCCGAGTTCGACACGCACATTCCCGCCGCAAGAGCCTTTGTCGACCAACATGGCCCGAACCTACCAGACCGAGGCTATTGTGAACAGCGACTCGCATGGTAAGAAAAAAGGTTTTGCTTACTAGCCTCCTCTCCCTCCTCCACGGCATCTTCACAACTAACCTCTCGATCCATACAGGCTCGACATCATCCGCTCCACAACCTCTGACCGCTTCCTAACATTCACATCCCCGGACCTGAAAAAAGTCTTCAGCCGCTACCAATCCGCATCCGCCTCGGGTTCGGGCCACGTGCCCGTGCGGGAATGGGGCAACGAAGCCTTCGCCTGTCCGATCGACCTGCTCGAGTACATTGTCGACGTGACGGTCCTCTACAAGCTCCAGCCTCGAGGACGACTCTTCTCCTCGGCTACGATCGAGAAAGCGTCACTTTTCCTCGAGCGGGTTGCCGCTTGGACGGCCCCGTCGGGTGAGTACTATTCGGAGCAGATGCGGCATGTTGTGCGGGCGTGGCACGCAGGTGTGCAGTTGTATCTGATTCGGCTGTTCCAGCTTCATCAGCACCACAGCAGCGAGGGCGATGCTACGCTCCATACAGCTGAACTCGTTGAGACAGTGCTTGCACAGGCGAAAGCTGTGAAGACGCCTAGTGCCTGGAGCCATGCGTCCGTGTGGCCGCTGTTTCAAGCGGGACTGTGGCTTGAAGAAGGGGCGGCGGAATGCTTCGAGGAACGGCGGCAGTGGCTACTGGACTTCCTCCACATGATGGAGCGGACGTCGGGTTGCAGACAGCTGGATGTCGCGGCCGAGACGTTAAAGACTGTCTGGGCGAGCGGCGAGTATTACGACTCCATCACGGCGGGGAATTTAACTGGTGCTCTGATTCTTTAAGACAGGTGACAGCTTGGGCTGCAAATGCTTTTGCCTTCTCTTTATTTTCTATACTTTTCCCACACCTGGTCAATCTCGTCCGATATGGCTGTCTTTACTTCCGCCGTGCTCCAACACATGTCCACTGCATTTTTGCATACCACGACCATATCCTCGTCACTTAGCCCGCATTTGTTCTTAACGAGCAGCATATTGTTAACCTGCCAGTTATCGTCCATATATGCTGGATCATCGCTGCCGATCGAGAACTTGACGCCCTTCTTGTAAAGCAGTGCGATCTTGGAGTACATGGCCTCGACAGGATAATGGCGGAGATACGCACACGGACAGAGTGTCAAGCCTAAGCCGCGCTCTTTGATGATCTCGATCAGGGCCGGGTCGTCGGCGGCGTCGAAGCCGTGATCAATTCGGTCTGCTCCATATCCACCCACTTGGCAGGCAGTTTCACGGATGTGCTGGTAGATGTCTTCTTTGGCGCCGCCGTCACAGTGGGCGGTCAGCTTGAAATAGCCATCGGCGCGGGCTCGTGACCAGACATTTTCAAACAGTGAGGGCGGCAGCTTGTACGAGACCGAGTCTAGGCCCAGCGCGATGATCATGTCGCGGTATTCCAGCGCCGCTTCGTAGTGCTCCATAGCTGACTCGGGGGACTCGTCGCGGAGGATACACATAATCCACGCAGACTTGACACCCAGCTCTTTCTCTGCCTTTTCACTGGCCTCCTTGAACCCAGCCATAAACGTGTCCCACGAAACTCCTCGCTGCGTATGACCCTGTGGGTCAAAGAATACCTCGACATAACGCACGTTCATGGCCGCCGCTCTCTCGAAGTAATTCATCGCCAGATCGAAATAGTCCTGTTGTGTCAACAACACCTTAAACCCCTCGTAGTAAGACTCGAAGAAGGTGAATGTTTCGTAGTCGGCGGCCAGCTGTTCCACATTTTCGTAGGGCTGGCTGGTCCGCGGGCTGATAAGCGTCAGCTTGTTGCGCTGGGCGATCTTCCATCTCAAATCCGCGACCAGTGTTCCCTCGATGTGTAGATGTAGTTCGACTTTAGGAAGAGCCAACATGAATGGGTAATCGTCCCCTGCGGCCAGTTCGGCGCGGAGTGCTTTGCGCTCATCTAGCGGCATGAAGTCTTCGTGAGAGGCCATTGCGATGGTGAAAATCTGTGAAGAGGGTCCGGAAGATCTGAAAGAGTCGTCTGCTTGTTCAGTCCTCTTATATGTAAGTAGTGCGTAGAGAAACTCAGACTTTCCGTTGAATTGCACACAAATCTTGCGGTGGATGTAAACTACAACTCGGACAAACCTCGCTGGCTCTCCACCCAGACTTGAGAGATATTCCTGCCTTTCAGTGACGGGGACGAAACCTGACACTACAAATCAGGGCTTTGGGAGCGTCTGATAGCAAGCATTGGCAATCATTGTCAGCCTCGCGAGTGTCGACGCAGATAGAAGCCTAATCTAGTATAGCCAATACAGATGAATATCAGATAAGTTGCCGTTCGCGGAGGTTGGTGAGCTTGGCGAGGGTGACCCAGAGCGTCTATTTCCCATTAAACTTCTGAACCGATATCTTGGGGCAGTTGGGATGATAGATAATTGTTTCTTCAGCCTATGGAGCTCGCCGATGCTGTCCCTTTACTGACTTTGTCGCCAATGTGTAGGGATGGATACTTTATCAGCAACTTGGCCCTGAAGCCCATAAATATGGGGAGCCATGCCCTCGTCGGGACAATGTAGGTGTGTTAAAGATTTCCCTCCCTTTCAAGGCGCTATTGTAGTGGCTCGAGTTAGGCCAGTGCAACATCCTCAGCGAATCTGTTCACTCCCACTTGTCCGATAAGACGTCCATCATGGAGAAATCCGAAGTCAAGATAGACGCCGCGGCGACGGATCCTCCTCCTTCCCTCGAGAATGGCGTTGTTGACCAGAATACTACACACCTCGGTCACGGCGAGGTCGAGGTCATCAAGATCCGAGAAGGAAATGCGGTGTTGCGCAAACTTCGTGAAGGCGAGCTCTGGCTCGATCGCAAGCTCAAGATCGAGGGCATGGGTGCTGAACGTATTCCCGAGAGTGAGCGACGTCCTCCTCATGTACTGAACGTGAGCATTCGCTGGCCTTTGAGCCCTCCCCGTTCTCGAGGGTTTGCGTTAACGATGAGAGCAGATGATGATCTTTTGGTTCTCCTTGCTCATGTCGCCGGGCTACATCAGCCTTGGAATGCTAGGAAGCATCTTTGGGTTGTCGGTGAATAAGTCCATTGGACTTACCGTTGTCGCAGCCGCCACAGGCTCCGTTGTGCCGGCCTTTACAGCTACTTTATGCCCGGCCTTGGGACTGCGACAGATCGCTGCTTGCCGCTTTGCATTTGGCATATTTGGTTCCAAAATTTGCGGTTTTCTCAATATAGTAGTTAATATCGGGTTCGGCACCATCAACTGCATCGTCGCGGGACAGCTATTGGCAGCTGTCAGCGACGACTCCATCAGCGACGTGGCAGGCATCATCATCGTGGTGATCCTCTCGTATGCCATCTCCTTCTTTGGCTTCCGAATCATCCACTTGTACGAGTCGGTTGCCTGGGTTTTGATCTTCATTCTCCTCCTCTGTGATTACGGCTTGTCTGCCAGATACTTTGACCCACATCCAGGTCGGTCATACGTCTCCGGCCTTGACGAGACTGGATCAGCTCTGTCATACTTTGCCATTATCTTTGGCGGATCAGCGGCGTGGTGCTCCATGTCTGGCGATTACTACGTCCACTATCCGACCAACACCAACAAGTGGATGCTGTTCTCTTTGACCTGGACCGGACTGGCAGTTCCTACAATTTTCGTGACTATCCTCGGCAATCTGCTAGGTGGAGTCGTTATGAGTAACGAAGACATGGGAAATGTGTACGATACTGGTGGCTTTGGTGCGTTAATCGTTGCGACCCTACGGCCATCGGGGTTTGCAAAGTTTGTGGGTGTGATGTACACATTATCATTCAGTAAGTTCGCATCAATCCCATATGATATACTGTTCTCTTCAAAGTCTTGGGTACTGACAAGTCCACGTCGCAGTTGGAAACGAAGTCGCAATTCTTTACTCTTCCTCGTTATCGATCCAGCTCTGGGGCAGACATTTCCTCGCCGTTCCTCGTATCGTCTGGAACACCCTACTTGCGGCGATCAGTCTTGGGTTGGCCTGTGGCGGTCGACATATCCTTGAATCTATCATCAGCAATTCACTCAGTCTTATTGGATACTGGACCATCTGTTTCGGCGTCATCCTTGCAATAGAAGTCTTCTACTTCCGACCCAAGATTGGCTACGACGTTGAGGGTTGGCAAGACAAGGATCGTATGCCTGTGGGCCTGGCAGGAGTTCTTACTCTCTTAGCTGGCATGGGCATCGCTTTTGTCGGCATGGCTCAAACTTGGGTACGTTTACCATTCTCAACACTAAATCCTAAGCATTTACTAAAAGTTGCTCCAGTATGTTGGTCCTGCCGCCAAACCAATCGGCACATATGGTGGAGATGTGGGCAACTACTGCGTGCTCGTGCTTGTGACCATGCTCTATCCCGTGCTCCGATCTTGGGAGTTGAAGAAATTCGGACGGTGATTCGTCTCATTGGATTTTCCTTTTGAAGAACGAAGTCGTAATTACAATTTCGTCCCGGCGACTGAAAGGCGTTTGATATCGAGATCTGTATACCAAAGATCTGACTCGAGCTTGAGTTTGGGCTCGGACACAGGCTGGATAGACCGATGCTGTAATTAATCACTGGCGACTCGAGACCACAAAGTCGACGGGATACTCGTTCACTTCGCATAAAACTTCCCCATCCAGCCAGCGGCCTTCTGCGCGGACAATCCAGACATTTTTCCTAATCCGAACCGCATCCAAACAATTCGTGTCGTACAAATGAACGAGATTGGTTGGAGCTGCGAATCCAAATGGGCAAGCGAGGAGGGAAACCCACCGCGAGGCGAGTTCGCTTAAGTAGGTTTCACAGGGCCAGGGCGATAAGCTTCGGGGCATGTGGACGGAGGGAAAGATATGGAGAGGATGCTCAGTGGAGCGTGGGGTGCATGGCTTTCGCGTATCGTATCACACAGGAACCTGGAGCAATAGTGTGAACGATGGGTCGGGTGTTGGAGGGTAGGGTAGGTGTGCGGTTGAGGCTTGAGGTCTGATATCGAGTAATCATCGTTGGATTTGATTTGATTTGCGATATGAAAAGATGCATAAGAGCAGCAGAACTGGGTCTTCATGATACGAGGTTTGTGAGTTGGAAAAAATATACATATGAGTATCTCGCCGAGTCGTTCTCTTGAATTCACCTTATATCTTCTCACGTTCTTGTTGCACTCGACGTTTGCAAAATAAGGCTCAAGGGAAAACAGCAGTATAGATTATAATTTCTGGAACCAGTTCAAGATGGGTCACGGTCGCACTCTCGAGTACCCAAAGACCCCTATCAACAAGGTCAACCGATACAATCAGCGAGGTAAGAACACCACCCTTTTCTCAAAACCTTCAAATCTTTGCCGTCCGTATATTCTCTATTTCCATTGAACGACCTGACCCGCGAACAAAAGCAACCTACGACCTCGAACAAATCCACACCATCATCAACTCGAGCACAGTTCTACACGTATCTTTCAACACACCCGACCCATCAAACCCATTCCCCATCACATTACCCATGGTCGGCGTGGCCGCGAGTTTCGACCACCCGTCCGCCTCGCTGGGCGAACCGCTTGATGTCTACTTGCATGGGTACGTGAGTTCGCGGCTGATGAATCTGTCTCGCAACTCCAACTCCACCAACGGAGAGGAAGAAACTGCCGCCAAAGGTCTTCCCGTGACCATCTCAGCCACCAAAGTCGACGGCTTGATCCTGACCTTGACACCCAACACCCACGACGTGAACTTTCGCTCCGCGACGCTGTTCGGATACGCCGAGCTCGTGACGTCGGTCGAGGAGAAGCTGTGGGCCATGGAACAAGTGACGAACAGCGTGGTCGGGGACCGGTGGCGGCACACGCGCGTCCCGCCCGATGGGGCCGAGATGCAGTCGACGTCGATACTGCGCGTCAAGGTCGTAGGCGGGAGCGGCAAGGTGCGCGTGGGCGGGCCGCGGGATGAGAAGAAGGATCTCGAGCGCGGTGAGATTCGCGACACAGTATGGACGGGCGTGATCCCCGTGTGGGAGGCATTTGGCGAGCCTGTGTCGTATACTGGTGTCGTGGAGGGAGATGGGAAAGCGAATCTTGTCACGGAGACGCCGGGCCATGTCCTGGAATTTGCGAAGCGGATGGGGCAGGAGAATGAAAAGTATGCAAAGGCTGCGGTGGAGGATAAGAGTCAGGATTGAGTTGCTCCTATTGACGATTCGGACTTTGCTTATCTGCCTCGCATGCTGATATTGGTTAGGTAGTACTAGAAGTACTAGATTTGTGACTTGAGTTGAGGCGAAACTGGCAAGATAGATCAGAGCGCATGTTTTCTCACCAATTTGGTCACAGTCTTCTTTTTTTTTATGGTTTTGAGGGACCTGCGATCAGCGTCCTTTAGCAGGCAGTCGAGGCATGGATCCAGTCTCCCCCATCATCATAGAACAGACTCTCCTTACTTGCGGCCGAAGTCACGTGCTTTGTTCTTCATGTCCTGCCATCAAAATTTTGCCTGCAGAAATAAGAAGTGTTGTCGGATGTTGGAAGCTGCCCTTGGCTTTATACAAATACTTAGCTGTTGTGTCTAGGTCGGAGCGTAGACATAATTCAGCTCGGTGGCTCCTTTCGAACAGCCTCGATTCCAAGGCCCGAGATTGAATAATTTTCTGCATGACTTCCAAGCGCGCCCTTGCTTGCGTAGTGTGTTGAGCCAGAGAAGATCAACATATTCAGGGGAAGGCGGAAGCAGCTCCTGCCGCCCGCGAAGCAAGGAGTTCCTGAAGAATTGTGGAAAGGAAGGGTGAAAGGGAATTTCTGGAAGCCGTTTGTCTCCTTACTCATACTGCACCTGGCGTGCGACTTTATGAGGTTGGCAAATTTCCACGTTCCCCCTGCATTGAAAAAACTGCAACTCACTTGTCGGTTGCAGGAAAGAGGTGGAAAGTACATGCAAAGAAGATCCGATCACCGGATGAATCCGAGGAATGGGCACATACGGACACTTGCATAGACGGTGTGTAAGACGCTGTGAACGTGTCTCTTTGCTGTCTGCCAGTCGGGGCCAATGTCCCTCGTGTCTCTGAGTGACCCACTGTTTCAGACGGTGGCGTCTTCAAAAAAGGTGTAGGCCGGTCGTGTTGGAAATGCACCTCTTATTGGTGGTAATTCCTAGCCAAAAGAAAATTCGTCCCGGTGTAAGGGTGTCAGTGCATATGTAGACACGGAAAAAATGGTCAATGGAACCCTTGAGTTTGTGATATTCTCGGAGCATTGTTTCCAACAATCGCATACGACTGTGGCAGGAAACCAAATTTCCCGTTATATGGTAGGAGAGAGGGTTTGCATGTTTGACATTGATGGGTGGTCCGCATATTCTGCCATCACCATCTTTGCGTGGATTTTGTTCTGTCTTCACACGTTTTGTCTTTCCGAGGAAATCTTGATGGCCGCGACACCCAATCGATGGTTTGACCAGTTGTTACCTTCCCAATATTTCTTGTTCTTTTGTCGTTCAGTCCATCACTCATTCATTCCCATCATTCCTTCGGCGTCCGACTCAATTGTCACTCCTTTCCCACGCGTCTTGTTCTGGCGCGGCGCGGTAAACGCTCGTGGGACATCTGACCTCTTCCATGTACTCAACAGAGGCGCGGAGAAAGATCGCAGCTTGACGGTCTCCGCTTTTCTATGGCTAGCTCGAGCTAGTCGTGCGGGTGTTGTGTATTTGATTGAGATAGACCTCATTTGTGTCTGAATCGAACCACGAAAATTACCGACCACCAAGAGGAACAACAAAACCCCCACACTCAATTTCATCACCCCAACATCATACAATGCATTCTTTGCAAGAACTGAAGACCGCCGTGGTGAGCAAGGTGAAGAAGCTCAAGGCCAAGTTTCTCCGCCGATCTGAGAAGTCGGCTGAACAGCAAAAGCCCGTCATCGTGAGTGGACACCAAGGAACCTCGACTGGTAGAGAACAGAGGTTGACACTTGCAGGGTGCCCCGACCAACATGAGGCGAACCCAAATGACTCTGGGCACAGACGTGGAGGGGTAAGTTGGTAGGAATCGCCCCTGTCTCATCATCACTAACACCCCGAATGAATAGCAACACCATCCTTGTCCAGAAGGCCCGTGAGGACGCCCATGCCATGCACACTGCCATGAAGGCAGAGCAGGCGGCGGCTGGATTCACATCCGCCGGAAAATAAGAGTTGCGCTGCGACCAAGGTTATGAGCCAGAAACATCAACATGACCTGCAGTAAAAAGCAGAGCTGATACAAATCCCCGAACCGGGGTCAGATCTGGTTTCGTGAGAATTCCAGATCCCAAGAAAGCCACATTCAGACGGACTGTCAATAGCAAGAAGGCGAAATTGGAGGATACCCTAGGATACAGTGCTGCAAATTGGACAAAGTAATAGCCACCGATTTTGGTGGAACGATCAGAACATAAACATTGGCACTTCATCAAGTCTTGACTTTTCCTTCTCTTTCGTGTCCGGTTCTCGTTTTATGGAATTGCCACCCCTTGTCCCTGTTATTCGTTGCGATCCTCCTGCGCCATTCTTGGACGAAGTCCCTGATGATGGTTGATCAAAGCCATCATTGAGATCAAAGATGAATCTTCGTTTGGCTTTGGATGGCTCTGTAGGCTTGGTGTAAACTTCAGAAATCTTCCGCTTGGAACCATTCGCCACGGCTGTATGAGAATTGGAGTCGGATGCAGCACCAACAGGTGCAGTCGAAGGAGCGGCTATTCCTGCCTCCCGTATCAAGGCATTGGGTTTTTCGATATCCTTGTCGAGATCATCGTGTTCATCTTCCATGGGCTCTTTGCAGTGGTTCCGATTCCTGACAACACCCCGTCCAGCCTTGGTGCTACTAGAGATGCGTTCCAACCCAACTAAAGACTGCTTTTGTTGGCTACCACCTGCCATTAGCGGAGCCAGAGTGGTACCAGACCATGGATCCGTTCCTTCATCCTCCTCTTGATCTTCTTGGACTTTTGTACCCGTGATCTGACGCAAAGTTTGAGTCTGCTTCTTCATGAGTGCAGCGGCCTTCAATCGATTCTTCGTTTCGAGCGTCATAGGTGAAGCGGGTTCAGGCAAAGGTTTTGGAGCCGCTGCACGGGCTTGTTTGACAAGTCGCTTGTATTCTGCATGGTGTAAATGCGCCGTATACGATTGTGCCACTGTCTGGAATTCATCCTCTACCATGATGTAAATGTCATCTCTGTCGTATCCTTCATGCATTGATCTAATGTGCTTGTTAGAGATAGCCACCGAGAAGCACCGGAGACTTACTCTGTAGGTGGCGGACCGCGAACAGGGGACGATGTTGGACTTCTCCCTGTCACAGTTAGGAGTTATACTCTATGCTGGATCCATGCATCGAAGCAACTCACGACCTGATTTTGCAGAGGGTTTTGGCTCAGGTGTGCGGTGACGATCGCCTGTCGAGGTTCCCTCCTTGATTCGGTCGCCATCGATGGGATACGGTGGCCCGTCAGCCTCAAGTCGAGGTGCTGGTGTTTTCCGTGGCTTTTTCGCTGGCTGTGCTTGCCCAACCTCCCATGGCAGTGTCCGTGCCATTCTCGAGGTGTACCGGATAGCTGCGAGCTACCGATGCTTCAAGGCGGACGAGAGTGGTGTGAGTGAGGTGTTTTCGCGACAGTTGGATTCATACTGTGTCCTCCTCGGGCTTTCGATAATGTGATGAGTGAATACGCGCAGCAAATGCAGTGGTGGTAGGCAGTGGGAGAAGAGAAAGTCATTGTGAATTTAATGTGGTGTTTTTTTTTGGAGGCGGGTCGTCCCTGCTGAGAGGTCGAGGGGCTGCAGCTAGGCGAGCTAGTCTAGGCTGCCTCCGTCATCCCCAGAGCCCCTCGGTCCTCCCCATTGGCTTGCACAACCAGCCTAGCTACATGTACCTAGGTACGGAGGCATAGACAAACTCGCCTCCCAGAATCTTCGAGATTGTAGAAATATCATGTCCGAGAACTCGCAGATTCTAATCTCTTTCCATTAATTAGCAGCTGCCCTTATGCTAGTCGCCATGACTCTCGAACCATAAGCCGGGAACATTGCCGCCCATTTGTAGAGCAGTAGAAAAGCGGTCCCAATGGCCGACCGGCGGAGAGCTAGATAGTGGTAGCACCATTGCTCTACAGTTCAAAAGGTTTGCTCTCAATCTTTGACTTTTTCGTGATGCTCAAAAGACTCGTCTCAAGTCTCGCGGTGTTACTGTATTTCCAGCCAGTAGTACTATCTTCTGCTCACCCAACGACGACAACAGCCATGTCCGGCACCACACCCGCGTCAACTAGTAACTCTAGTAGCTACTTCAATGGCAGCTTCACAGCCCCAGGCCTTCCAGTCTTTCAGAGAACCATCACGGGCCACAAAGAAGACGGATTAGGGTATTTCCTGGTCTCGGACAACGGAGACCACCGGGTCATCAGAAACGCCGCAGGCTTCAACTACGAAGCTGCACAGTCCGTCATGTACGGCACGTTTGAAGTGCCGCTGGACATCACGGGTGTCGACGATCTCGGCGCTATACGTGACGGTTATAAGGTTTGATTCCGATCCCTTCAATGCCGTGCCGAGACACCTACTCCCTACTCCGAGGAAGAGTTCTGACTGACCCTTCTCCTTGGAAGCAGGGAGGTCACCACCTGAAGAACGGCACGTTCGTGACGATGCTGGATTTCAGCCCGGGCGCCGAAACGCCCTTCCACCGCGGCGAATCTCTCGACTACAACATTGTGGTCGAAGGCGAGTTCGACCTGGTTCTCGACTCGGGCGAGGTCACGCGCATGAAAAGGGGCGATGTCAATGTGCAGAGGGCCACCTTGCACAAATGGATCAATGTCTCCGGCGGCGGCAAGGAACCAGGTCGATTGTTCAACGTGCTGGTGGACATCAAGCTGCCGTTCTTGGTTAATGGGAAAGAAGTCAAGGGCGAATCGGAAGGATACAATGGAGCCTATGGCTTCGGCGTTGAACGACAACCCGCCGAGTCGGATACAACAAAATAAGTAGAGTCGTAGCGAATTTTACATTACGTGTACATACATGTGAATGAGCCTACGAGATCGCTGCACTGCCTGATCCTCCCGTCCCTTCCCTCTTACTTCCAAAGCACGCAAAGCGGTCCCTGTGTCGTCGTCTCATCGATATCTCCCAGCACGAGCCTGCCAAGCACATCTCCAATCATGCCCGTGCTGGCGTCTCTCGCAAACATGGTGATATCCTGCGTCACCTCATTCGCGACAGCAACATATTTATTGCTCGCGTCAGGGCTGATTGCAAACGCGCGGGGGATTTTGCCTTGGGTAGACGTCGCCGTGAGGTAGGTCAACGTCCCGTCCGCGTTGCGCGAGAAGATGGCAATGGTATCGGGGTCGAAGCTCTGAGTGTTTCTGTTGGATGCGTAGAAGAAGCGTCCGTCGGAGCTGAGTGCCATTTCGGCGGCGAGGTCGTTATTGTCCGGTGCGGTGCGGGCTGAGAGCCCTGTGCCTAGGCCGAGGGTGGATATTATCTGGAGCTGAGTGACGGTCGGCGAGGCGGAATTTGCGCACGAGAACAGAAATGTCCGCACGCAATTCTCGAGTTCGCTAATGAGGTAGAAATGGAAGGACTCATCATCGATGGGGCTGAAAAGAATGTGACGCGGGCCAGTGCCGGGTTCAAGAGTCAGGGTTTGGAGGAGCGTTACGGCGGACGGGCCCCCATGGCTGTAGATATAGAGGCGGTCAGCGCCTCTGTCGGGCACGAAGATGTATTTCCCTGAAGGATCGAAGATCGATTCATGGGGATTCGCCTGCGTCTGAGAGTCTCCAGCGCCTGGACCCGGTGTCTCGATTGTGTAGTGAAAGGTATACGTCGGTGCCTCGATGGTTCCCGTCGATGACAATGGGAATATGGAGACTGTGCCACCATCGATGTTCGCCGCAGCCAATGTTCTCCCATCCGGGCTGACATCCAGAAACACGCCACCTTCCCCAACGCTGCTCCGGCTACCTAATAAGGTCAAATCCGGATTGCCTGTCTCCTTGAATTCAAAAACACCTCCAGACATGGTGGCATTGTCGGGATACTGGCTGCGGCTGATACTGTATATCTTGTCCGCGTACGGAGTGATCCAGTTGACTTCAAAGCCTGCGTCCGTTGTAGAAGTGATCGTAAGGGAGTCGTTGACATCCTTTGATGGATCGAAGGCGATATCAAGAATTCCAGTACTCTGCAAAGCCACATAAAAGCCTAGTGAAGTATCTCGAACAGCGAAAGGCGTGGGCACCGCCAGCACGGCGGACGCCGCAAAAATCAAAGAAAAATATTTCATCGTTACCGTACAAACTCTCACCACGGGTCAAAAAGAAGCACGCCTTCACCTTTAGCAAAGAAGGGCATACATCACCTTTATTGCCTATCACCACGCCGAGATCATCGTCCACGAGGCCAGTGAGGCCCTCGAGGCCCGCGAAGGCTCATACACAGCTAATTTCGCTAGCAAAAAAAATGAAATTAAAAGAATGAGAGAAAGCTCTGCGACATGACGAAAGGGAACAACGGAAATGAGGGTGTCTAATACTCTTTGTAAGTCACCGTTGCTGACATGTAGTTAAGGTCCACACTCGCAACTCCGAGCTGAATCGGCGTGCCTGTGCTGCGTGATGGGCGGGCGGGAAAGGGGCGCGTAGCACTGCGGATGCCGAGTACGCAATGGCGGGTTTCGCACTTTCATTTCTTGATTTTTCGTTATTGTCGCAAATGCCGGCAGGTGTTGTAGGAGATTACGACTTGTTGTGCCTTGACAAGAGGCTGTGTCGATTGAGAATGGACGGGCATTGGAGAGGTCTTCGTGATGAGACTAGGCAACGATTGTTGGACTCACAGCAGGATGGTTGAAGAGTTACAAGATTCGGATGATCTGAGCAAGAACGCGACTCGCATAACTTTCCACAATTGTCAAGCCAACAGCAATCATTTCTTGCGGCGTGTGTTTATAGTCTTCAATGTTCATCTTCGACCTGCCATCAAATCCCTTTCAAAGTGCAAGCCTATTTTGCTCCCGTATAAAAGTTTCCTTCATATATATCCCCCTCGTCAAGACCTTTGAACCAGGACATTCTATCCTTTGCGAATTGTTCAACTTTGGGCTTCAGTTGTTTACTTTGCACATCAAAGTCATCCACGGTCCCAATCCTTGGTATGAGCTTGCCAGGATATCCACTGCTGACCCTGTACATCAAAGTACCACAGACAGAGCAGAAATAATTGGCCATTTCATTGCCGGTTGCAATGGTCTTGCTTTGGGCGTATCTGGTGAGCTTGTCCTGACCTCGTACGTGGGTGGTGGCAGCTTCGTTGACGACGAAGTTGGATGCGAACGCCGAGGCGTGGATTTTGTGGTCGTCGGTACAGTTACAGATGAAGGTGGCGATAAGGTCTGGTCCTTGGACAGGCTGAAGTTGATTAGCTGAGGGCAGAGAGAGTATTTCCAGGTGAGAACTTACAAGCAGCAGTTGAACAGCGCCGCAGAAACACGTTGCTGTTGCCCTTCCGTCAGGCTGCACTCCCTTTGCGCCTTCTGAGGGTAGCGGGATGTTTGGTGTACTCATCGTTTCGTGATGAAAGAAAGCAAACAGGCGGAATTGTTGTCTCTGATCGAGCATCACAACATCTACAAGGGTGTTGACGTGGATTCTTATACTTCAAGCCATGCCCCAGGGTCCAAGTGTTAGCGAGATAAGCGAGCCTTACCCCTCTGATCCAACCACCCTCCCTCACATGGAAGACCCAAGCGACCCAAGTTTCCTGAACGGGACTGGCTTCCAATGCAAGTGACGTACATTTTATTGTTGTCCCAAGGCACCTGGTAGATACGTCGAAATCTTTGTCCTCAGGAAAATATCTCGATGGACAACTTAGGGAATAGAGCTGGGCGGGCAGCTCCTTAGAGTAGTCTTAGTCATGACGCATAGGCAGCCCTCATTCAAGGCAATTGGACCCGGGTTTGATTCTCCCCTCATCGGTCAGGCCAGCATCGTCTTACGACACCGATCTCGTCCAGGCGGTCCCGGTCACGTCCAGAAACAATCATCTTGAGTCCATTGGAAGTTGTTGTAGAGAAGATCAAACGAGGAGCCGGTCATCAAATCCAACCCGTCGTGGTCAATCGAGGGATCCATTTCTAGCAGGGGCTGTGCAGTGAAACTCGGCTCCGGATCAGTTACTGGGACTGGTCTTGTGGTCGGGAATTGGTTGACAGATTCTTCCTGAGTCGATCCTCTACTATCGTGACTCTGCAGTGACCAAAGGCAGTCGTAGGCAATACCCATAATCTGCATCAAGCCAATTAGACAGGTTGCTGAGGATACTCATGTTTGATTGACTTACCCCACGCCCACGAGTGCGTACCTCGAGACTGTCGTATCCACCGTTTGAACCTCTGAAACACGAGTCGTTGTGCCAGAGCTCAGATAATTGCAACGCTAATTGTGCATTGACGTCGCCGCTTTGCAGACTCCGCCGTTTGAGTAGCTTGACTGCGGCGAAAAACGCTCTTTCGCCCGTACGGGGCTCAATACTGGCCTTTAGCTGATGACTGTGGGAGATCCGCAGGATTATCGTGGCAACCAGGAGGATATGCCGCGCATACGACTCGGACGAGTATACCGCCCAGTCTGTTGCCTGATCGAGAGATGTGGCTTGTTCTGTCCAATGACATGAGAGATAGAAGAGCTCGACCAACTTGGGATAGTGTGTACCAGGATCAGTGCCGAAAAAATGATACGAATTGATGAAGATGCGAGACATGGTAGCGATAAGCGAGTTCGGATACATGGCAGGAGGGCTGGTGGAGGTCTCTGTGGCCACCGAAGCTTTGGATGGTAAATCCTCGAGTGCTTTCTGGCTTATATCTCGAATTTGCTCGTCGAAGGTAGCAATCATTCCGTTGAGCGCAGCACTACGGCAAGGATCGGAGGGGACAACGCTTGTGATGTCAGACAAGGCAATCGTTGCACGAGTGCACAATCGTTCGAACTTTTGCATCCAGCGGATGCTTGGGGGAATCAATTTGGCGATTCTGTCCGTGTAGCATTCGTAATCGAAGGCATCGGAAAAGAGGTGAGGCGGCATTCCGGTGGTCCAGCTCGTGCTTCCAATGTGTCGGTCAATATATTTCCTCAACGATCACTAGCACTTATTACTCACCAGTGGCAGACAAATTCAACATAAGCCCAAACTCGAGCAAGCGATGCGTCGTGCGCAATGTCCCGGAATGGCAGCGGTCTAACGCAGGCTTGACCTTGAGGGAACATGTGCAAGCCGTGCTGAAGGGCAATCTGCATAGCTGCACCAGAGTACAGGGGCGACGGATCATCACGAAGGCTCTTCATTGGCAAGGGCCAGACACACAGAATAACTAGGCCACATATGGTAGGGAAATATGAAGAAAACTGGGGCATGGCCCTCAGAGCCATCTGTGCAACCCCTGGTGCGAGACGATGGAGGATAGTGGGATCCAGCTCATAGCGCCTCGCCCCGGTGATGACAATGCACCAGAAAACAAAAGGAGACAGGGCGTAGAAAGAATCCGGGCCCCACGTCGGATCCAGAATAGGCAGAGTAGAATGATAGTGTTTAAGGAAAAGCGAAAAGCAGTCGTTGATTTTGAAGTCCTCGAGGTAGATGCCATCTAGAACTCTGGATGTTGTGGTTAGTGTGGGACCCAGTGGAGCAGCGCATGGTGTGAAAGAGTCTTGAGTCGTGGCACCTAGGGGCATCGTCGAAACACCTCTGTTTGGCGAGGTCGTAACAGTAGGACTTGCCATACGATGTGACGGTGGCTGCATTGCATGCTCTCCAGCTGTCATCGATCTCTCGAAGCTGGTTCTTGCTAGGGGATGAGGTGAGCGGACTTGGTCACGGAGCAGGTCGATTTCTCGCTGTAAATCTGCTTTGCTCCGAGCCTTCTTCCTCTCGAAAGTGGCCGAGAAATAGCAGGGTATGTCGTTGGCCGCGCATCGCGAGCAGCTGTCGGTGGCAGATCGAAGGGCATCACAGCGGAGCTTCTGCTGTCGACAAGGCGTGCAAGCTCTGACTTTCTTCGACACACGGTGGCCAGGGCTTCTTTTTTCCAGCTCTCTAGACATGGGAAGGGAGCGGTGGTTCATTGTGAAGGGTGACGCTAGAGGTAGGTTGGACACATGGGAGCACAAGATGTCGACCTCCCTTCACTTCGTTCTCAAACGAAGTCCATTCTGCCGTTCAGCTCTCATTCATCACTTTGCCCTCAATCCGTCCTCACATTGGTCTGCTTGGCATTTTCAGGGTTTGCAACAATCATCCCCAATTGGATCCCCAGTTGATCCCCGGAGTCAATGGTCGGAGCGGCAGCCGATTTGAGGGGTTGAGAGTTGCTCCGCGTGGAGGCGATGAGGCAACGAAGGTGATGAGGGTTGGTGACTGAAGTTGCGGTAGGTGGGACTGTGGCGGGCGAGGCGGCTGGTCGTCCGAAAACTCGGCGTTGAAGCTTGGCGTGGACTTGGCGGACAAGCCAGCACTCGTATCTCCGAGTCTCCTGTAATCGTGATTCTCTGCGATTATTCCGAGTCCAACACAAATGTATTCCATGACCACTAGACGACAAACAAGAGGCTGCGGCGATCCTACAATGTTGCGCGGACAGTCACCGACTGGTCTCATCTGGTCCGAAAAGTCGCTATAAACGCCACATGGACGCCGACGCGCAGCTCGAGTTCAGCGAGGTCCTAGGCCAATGCTACCAAGTCTGTCTGGCCATGGCACCATATATCACTTTTGATTCGGGTGCATCCTCTGGTTTTTGAGCCTCGTATCATTAAATTGCAAAACGGTAAAGTCATTCCAATCATGTCTTCTTTAACCACCACAGCAACCTCTACAGCAACAGAGTCTGTCCAAGACAAGACTCCATCGGTCACTTTGGCAGCCGACAATCTACTCTCTCCTCAGGGCTTCACCTTCTTCCATAACAGAATTGGGCACTTCGAGGGTCAACCCGAGCCCATCAAAAAGATCAGGTATCCAAAGTATGTAGGCGATGCATCCCCAGAAATCAGTCTACTAAAGTGACTCTGCTCGTTCCAGGTTCAAAACATATGAGCACGAGCGGGCTTTCCGCAAGCTCCATCATGCCGCCGCATTGCGCTGGCTCGGCTCGCAAGGATATGGTAATGAAGGCGCCGGCGGACACATGACAGTCCGGGATCCTGAGTTGCACGACCATTTCTGGATCAACCCCTTTGGCAAAAGCTTGAACCAGATGACACCGGCAGATCTGGTCTTGGTCAACGACAAAGGTCATGTCGTTGGTGGAAATATGCATGTTGTCAATCCGGCAGGCTTCTATATCCATTCAGCTGTCCACCGCGCCCGTCCAGATGTGCATGCCGTTGTCCATATGCACACCATTGCCGGAAAAGCGTTTTCGGCGTTTGGCAAGGAGATCGAAATGTGGAATCAGGACTGTTGCCAGTAAGTCATGACAGTTCGAGCTGAAGCGCAGGGCGAAACTGATTCGGAAATTAGATTCTTCGAAAAGCAGACTGTTTTCCCTGCCTTTGACGGATTTGTGTTGGCGGCCGATGAAGGCGAAGCCATTGCGAAAGCTCTCGGCCCCACCAACAAGGCCATCATCCTGCAGAACCATGGCCTTCTTGTCGTTGGCCGCTCTCCAGATGGAGCCGCTTTTACTTTCGGCGCTCTCGAACGCTGCATCGAGGCTCAATTCAAAACAGAAAGTCTGGCACACCTCCCAGGGTTCAAGCCGGTCAAAGTCACTCCTGAGATGGCCCGGGGAGTCCAGAAGTACTATGTAGATGAGTTCCAATACATGACATTCCAGCCGGCGTGAGTATATTGTTCCCTTTTCCTCCTACCCCAGATGACCTTCAACTGACTACGACCAGCTTCGAAGATGTGGTCCGGGCCTCCAATGGTGAACTACAATCGAACGTTGAGGGAGAGATCTATCCTGCTTGGAACGCTCCTTAGATGCTTGGAACCGTCTTGTGATATATCTAGGACAATCTATCTGTTTGATGCTCTCACTAGTGGATGCGGTCTACCATTTGCTTCTTACGAGCAAGATTCTAAAATGCACGTAACTACTTCATATGACTCAAGTTAAGCGCCTAGGTAATGTGGAAGGTCAATCCAGAAGTGCATCCGATCCTGCGTGCTTCACATTGCGACTGGTGGTAGATCAGCGTGGGCAGCCAGGCCACGTGTAGGCAACCCCTTGAGTAGTTGACGAAATTAACGACGAATGATAGATACCCGGTAGCCTCTTACGAGCTTGACGGACTGATCATGGCTCAGAAGCTGACTTCCCGAGGCTGCCACCATCAAGACCGAAATCTCGCACTGATTTGAGCGGGTGAGAGAATTGGCCTCCTTGGGCCTCCAATCATCTAAGCTTTGTCTCTGTTCGCAAGCTATATGCTTCGGTTTCTGCGACTGTTCGGACTTGCCCCGCTGCCCGCAACAAGAATCAAGCACCATTCCGGGTTGGCAGACGAAATCCGGGGAATCCACCCATCAGCAAAGTGCCAAAGTCTGGAGATGGATTTCGACAGGAGTCTAGCCTCATGTTCCCGCCAACCCGTGTCTCCCAACACTCAAGAGTATAAAGCTGGGCGGAGTGTCTGGGTCGACGCGACCATGGCCACCTGCAAACATCTCGCACTATTCTCCTCCTCTTCACTGCCCCGATCTTCTGCGAAATATCGTGGAGAGCAAGCTACCCTTCCGACAAGATCATGATGGCGGAAACCAAAAGTCCAACTCTGAACCATGACGTTGTTGAGGAGAAAATCGACCTCAACCAGGTCGAAGAGGCCGGCACTGATGAGGGCTTCACTGCTGCAGAACAGAAGGCCATCATCCGTCGAGTCGATCGTCGCCTCATCACCACCACCGGTGTCATGTTTTGTTGCTGTCTGATGGATCGCAACAACTTAGGCGCAGCATCTATTGCGGGTATGGCAACAGACCTCAAACTCATTCAATATAGATATGTGAGTTAATATCCGAATGACCCAACCCTCCCAAGCATCAATCCCCAACTAACCACCACCAAAATCTACAGTCGATCATCGCCCTGGTCTTCTTCATCACCTACGTTCTGATCCAGCCAGTGGCCAATATCCTCTGTCGCAAGATTGGGCCTCGCTATTTCATGACATTTATTACAATCACTTGGGGTATTTGCATCGTAAGTTGGTGTACCTACTCTGCTCCTGCTTGCGAACAACGTCTTGAATCTGGATTGACAAGCTCCCCAACAGCTGTGCTTTGGATTTCCCAACACATGGGGTCCCTTAGTTGCTCTTCGCTTGATATTGGGAGGTCTAGAGGGAGGATTCTTCCCAGGTAGGCTGGCGTTCCCCCTGTTTTCCACCGTGAGCGAAACGTGACGGCTGATGGACATTCAACAGCTTGTGTATATCTCATCTCCACGTGGTATACTCGTTATGAAGTCCAAACTCGCTTCGCTGGGTTTTATCTTCTGGGCTCCTTCGCCTCAGCGCTTGCGGGTATCCTGGCCTATGGTTTGATGCAGATGGTAAGCAAGCTGAGCTATCCTGGGTATACATGACGAGATTCTCCGAGCAAGATCTAACGCGGTTTGTCCATGCAGGATGGCGTCGGTGGATATGCGGGCTGGAGATGGATATTCATAGTACGTCTACCGTATTCCCTTTTCCATCCGGCTCGAAAGAACCTCGCTTGCTGACTGACAATTGTCTTCACACATGCAGATGGAAGGCCTCATCACCATCACCGTCGGCATCATCGGATACAGCTTCCTCGTCGACTTCCCTGATCGTGCCGCCTCGGACTGGCGGTTCCTCAGTGAGCGGGAGTGTCAATTCATCCTGAACCGGATCAAGCGAGACCGCGACGACGCCGACCTGGAACCCTTCAACCTGGGCAAATTTCTGCGCGCAGGGCTCGACTTCAAGATCTGGGGCTTCGCCTTCCTCTTCTTCCTCAACGGCACCGTTGCTTATGCAATCGCCTTCTTCCTGCCCATCATCCTCCGAAACAACATTGGATTTTCTCTCGCCGCGTCTCAGTGTCTGGTGGCCCCTCCATACGCGTTCGCGGCCATACTTATGTACACGACTGCTCGGGCGGGTGATAGATGGCATTTCCGTGGACCGGTGGTGGCTTTCAATGCTGTGATTGCGCTGATTGGGTTGCCGATTCTGGTAAGTAACAGGACGATAACCAGCCACTTCCCATGCCCGTTCACTGACGTCTCTCGTTGCTAGGGTTTCGCCAGCAATAATGCAGCCAGATACATTGGCATCTTTCTGGGGACCGCTGGTATCACGGCCAATTTCCCGGCTATAATGGCCTACCAGGTAAGAGCTCTGAGCGCCTGACCTACATAATCCCATCTTTTCTATTCTCCATGCTCTTTTCCACAAAGATCAATTTTACTAATTTTCCTCCTCCGTAATGACAGGCGAACAACGTCCGAGGCCAGTGGAAACGGGCCTTCAGCAGCGCCTCTCTCGTGGGACTTGGCAGCATCGGCGGCATCGCGGGCTCTCTGGTCTTCCGAAGCCAGGACGCGCCAGGTTATCGACCGGGCATGTGGGCGGTCATCACTTGCAACATCTTGATTCTCGTCACCGTGGCGGTCATGACCATCTATTTCCGGGTCTGCAATAGGAGGGTTGATAATGGTACGCTGGTCATCGAGAGCCTGGCTGGGTTTAGGTACACGATATAGGTGCCCCTAAAACAGAGAAACGGGAGGGTTGAGACTGTTGGCCAGCCACGCGTTCCGAGAATGGTGGCGAGCAAATGGATTGCGAGGATGTGTTTATAATGCGCCCAGCTACTACGATGGCTCATGTCGTTTGCATTTGTATGCCACGTGTTTCATGTTTCCTTGAACGGATCTACGTCAATCTCATGCAAATGGAAAGGGTGCAATACCTCCAACTCCTGTCAATTGTCTGGACCATTAGCAGATGCCAGTTTGTTCATGAGCCATGAGAGCGTCTGGAGCCACCAATAAAACTCAAAAGCACATCAAACTTGTCAACGCGTGACCAACCTTCGGTTACAGGGATATTGCGGTGACCACCAAGAGATATCGAGACGTCGAAGGAGAACCAGATTTCGCCCTTTTACCTATTTAAAAAAAATACTAGTCATTGAAACTCCCCATCACCTAAACCAAGTAGTCGTAACATTTCCAATCTTCTGCTGCGCAGTCTGCGCTGCATCGCCATCCTTGAAAAGCGCCTTCTGACCCGTCACTCTAATGCGATTATTCACCCACTCCTTACTAGTCGGCGCCTTGCCATCCTCAAACCACTTTTTCGTTACGCCCGCCTCCCGCAGGCGAGGACTCTCCTCCAGCAAGGTGTTGATGACGACGTCATCGTTCGGGACGACGAAGTAGAACGTGGAGCTGCGGTCGTGGCCACGCTGGTCGCGCGGCGGCTGGACCACGCGATGGACGGCGGCCTTAAAGTAGTCGGCGGTCCACCACATCATGGGCTCGCCGGCGTTGACAATGATGGCGCCGGGGATGTGGCGCACATATTTCCACTGCGCGTCGTCCGAGGCGGAGCGCACCTGCAGCGTCGTCATCGGCTGGCTGAAGAGTAGGGACAGCGCGCTGAGGTCCTGGTGCCCGCCGAGCCAGAGCGACGCGTTGTCTCCCGTGTTGGACTTGTCATCGTAGTATTCCATCCACCGGAACCAGGATTCGTCGTGCTTCTCGTACGTGTGCAGCTTCACGAAGAACTCTTCGTCAGGAATGCGTAATGCAGTGGCGAAAAGCCGGAGCGTTCGGTATAGAATATCCTTGTGCACTGTCTGAATGAAGTCGTTGATCTCGTCGCGGTAGGGCTCCAGAGTCGCTGGCTGGCTGTGAAGCGTCATGTCTCTGTTGACGTTGAAGTTCTCGATGCGGTCGCCATCCTTTGACCCGGTAGTCTTCCAGTGTCCGCGCGGCTTGAATCCAGGATATTCTCCTTTTCCAACGATGTCGGCCTTGAGTCTTTGCTTTTCCTCAGCCGGGGTCCGTGTGAGGATCGTATGGCCTATGTCAACCATGCGTGTGATGATGTCCTCACTGATGCCGTGGTTGATTATCACGAAGAATCCCTGGGTAGTCATGGCTTTGTGGACCTGGTCGGCCAGAGCTTGCCTAGCGGAAGGGCCATCTGAGTACCGAGCGAAGTCTAGAATCTCCAAGTCTGCAAATTCGAGGGACTCCTTGCTCGGACCCACAGGCACGAAGTGGTCCACCTCGGGGAGATCTTTCGCGATCATACTTGCTGTTTCAAGACTGACAATAGCTTCGAGACTGTACCTGACGATGGAGATGTTCTGTCATGGTCTTTTTAAACGCTGTCGTCTGCAAGTCTGTTCAAATCCAACGATTTCGGAGCAACGCGTGATCACCAGTTTCCAGCATTGCACCTATACGGCAATGTGGTGAAGCCTTTGGTCGACTGGCATTCATAGCTGATGGCCGAGTTCTCGGAGTTTCCATTGTGTTGTAGGTGATCGTTCCGACGACCTCGTACTCTTGTGGCAAAACACTGAAGTATATTCAGAAGCCGAAAATTCGGAAATCATGACTTGTCATTGAAATAGACTGATAGACGTAGTTGAAAGCCGGGGCAACGTTCGTAAGAGAGGCCAAGGGTCAAATTCAACCGACCGAATGTACTACTCGACGTGACAGTCCCTTGATAGGCTAAAGGTGGAAGTATTTGATGGTCGGTCTTTCGCGCGGACTAGTTGCGAAACTGAGACGGAGAGAAAAAGAGAGTAATTTGTCAGTACAAGTAACCAGAAGAAGGTCATAAGGGTTTGCGATTGGATTCAATGGAGCCTATAACAAACCTGTCAACGGTCAGTCGTCTCGTCACAGGTCATGACAGCAAGGGAAAGGCAGTATTTGAAGACGAGCAAAACTTGACGCCGCTGAACCCAAGATTGAACAGCAGTTCTGATTTTCTGCAGTCAGCACAACCACTGGGAGTAACGCTTATACACCGCACACGAGGCTTCCCAGTACGCATTCAAGGTGCCGTAGAAGAGTTGACACCAGATAACCTCCGGCGAGGGCAAGGTCCACCAGGCATCGTATGCCAAGTGGTAGATCTGCCACCCACGCCTGAAGAACAAACTCTTTACCTGCACCGAAATCAGAGCTTGGATTACGGAGTTGTACTGAAAGGATCAATGCAAATCATCCTCGAAGATGGCGAGGAGAGGACTTTGAATGAGGGAGACGTATACGTTCAAAAGTAAGCAGCCTAACAGGTCGATTCGGTTATCCACTTGGTGACTGATAGCCGGCTACCACAGAGGCACGCTTCATGCGTGGAGGAACACCACAAACGAATACTGTCGATTTCTCACAGTGGTTGTTCCTTCGGAGAAAGTCTTGGTCGAGGGCACTGGAGGATATCTGGAAGTGACGAAGATCCCCGGATTATCCGATTGAGGAGGTTACGAGTGGCGATTTAGACGTTCTGTGAACCCGAGATTTAAATGCACAAATGGGAAAAAGAGAAGCATGAGTTTTTGGAGCATGGTAGAGAGGTTCCTCGATCTTTGAATCAATTAGTCTTCCTACGCGGGAAAATCCTGGATAGTAGCTAGCTGGCATGGTAGAAGATACGTGCAAACAACCTACCTTACCTGAAATTGTCGTTCTCCAGTGCATTGTACCTGGCGTCGAGCTGCATCACCGAGCCTCGGAGGTCAAGTTCGTTGGATGTGCCCACAGCTAATAGTTTCGACCATCAATTCCGAGTACTCGGCCAAGTCCCGGAAGAGCTTTGAGGATCGCTGCGAGGAAAGTGTTAACAAGAAGACCCGACAATGGACCAGGCTGTAGAGTGCAGGGGCGGTGTACAGCCCGAATCTAATCCTCTAGACTCTACCCATATCGTCAATAAATGCAAGACATGTGGCGAGAAATCAAGCGAACTTCGCAAGCGACAGTAAAAAGTGATCCGAGATATGAGTTCAGTCCAGCAGATGGGGTCCGAATCAGGGCAGGCCGGAGTGTTTGTGTCTGCGGCACAAAGGTTGCGGCAGATGCTTGCAGAGCCGGATAAGACGATTTTCTGTCCAGGTGTATACGATGGCCTAACAGCTCGTCTTGCTTTGAACGAGCAGTTTGAGTGCTTGTATATGACTGGAGCAGGGACTGCCGCATCAAGGCTTGGGATGCCTGATCTTGGGCTAGCGACAATGAATGATATGCTTGCAAACGCAGGCATGATTGCTTCCTTGGACAGATTGACGCCTCTGATAGCCGATGCTGATACGGGCTATGGCGGTCCACTGATGGTTGCCCGAACCGTGCGGGCATACATTGCTGCTGGTGTTGCAGGTATGCATCTCGAAGACCAGATTATGACAAAAAGATGCGGGCACTTGGCAAACAAGGAGCTGGTGGAGGAAGAAGTCTATCTCAGTCGGATTCGTGCTGCGTGTATGGCACGAGGGGAGTTGAAAGCGCAATCTGGCGGATTCGCCGACATTGTTATCATAGCGCGCACCGACAGTTTGGAATCACTTGGCTATGAGGCGGCGATCTCGAGGCTTCGGAAGGCGGTTGCAATCGGAGCAGATGTGGTTTTCCTCGAGGGTTTGACCACGCTGGAGCAGTGCAGTCGAGTCTGTAACGACCTTGGTCCAACACCCGTTTTGCTGAACATGGTGGCGGGTGGAATCACGCCGGATCTCTCGGTTGACGAGGCTACTCGGTTGGGTTTCAAGATTGTGATCTTTCCTGCTGCTTCGCTCTGGCCAGTATTTGAGCATGTAGGGAACGCAATGAAGGAGTTGAAGGAAAAGCGAGGGACTAACTTGAAGGAGGCGCGTCGACTCGGTGGCGTTCGACATCACTTCAACATGCTGGGTCTAAAAGAGTGTATGCGATTCGACGCTGCAGCAGGAGGACAGTCGTTCGTCAACGGCGCATGAGAAATCGAGAGAGCGGCTCAAATGAAGTTGGGGGTAATGTGGTAGACGAGAGGGAAAAGCAAGCAGGTGTTTTCCAAGAGCCGGCAGGAAAGCGTCACGACATACTGCAGCGGATATCTTGGGTGTTCACGCAACGCATCTACCACACTAGCCTAGCGTATCTCGCACTACTCGCAAGTAAACATGAGTGCGATGCATAAGTGGCATGAGTATCAAGGATTGAGAGACAGGAGATCACAATTTCGATACTCAGACAAACCAAAACCAGCTGGAACAATTCATTTGCTCACTGGCCTCGTTCATGTTCCTCAGTACTAGCTCCGGGTATCACATTTATCCCATTTTGAATCCCATCAATCATGCTTGAGGATGGCAATACTGTTCAGAAGTGTATCCCATGTTGAACTCTCTCCCAATCAACCAAAACCGGTTTCCGAAGCGCCTTGCTTGATGCAACCCAATAACCTTCCGAAACCCAAGTGTCTTACGCATGCTGATCCGAAACCGATCATCTTAAGCCTCACCAGGTTTTTTACTGTTGCAGCTGACAATCTTCACCTTGTCCGCCGTGAATTCCTGGCCGCCGTCGCTCTTGAATTTGACGTCTTTTACCAAGAATGTCCATACATCATCGCAGAATCGGTATGTTTCTAGGTGGCCCTGATGAGAGTGTCAGTAAATAGACGGTAGCCCAAGAGGTGGCTCTTCCTCCCTCACCTTGAATGTGAGTCTTGACTTGACCTTCTCAGCAAGAGTCTCGGCGATGGCGCGATCGAAGTTACTCAGAATCTTCATCGCAAGTTGAGGTTCGATTCGGCCATCGTTAATCAGATCATCGATTGTATCGATGAGTGCATCGCCGATACTGCATACGACAGGTCAATATCCGGTTCATTCCGCATTCAGGACTTGAAGTTCCCAGAAGAACAGGGCACATTGGCTTCGGGGGCAAACTGCGATGAATCTGCCTACCTGCTGCCACGGTAAAGTTCGTAATACTGTTGTGCGGCCATTTCTAATGTGCTCGACGAGTCACTGATCTCTCGGGTTTGGGAAAGAATCGAAAGATGCAGGAGTCGCGATATCGATGTTGTAAGGACTGAAGGAGAAGTGGAAGTCACAGGGAATATTGAGATAGATATATGTTTGAGCGGCGCAGGCAACTTGAAGATTGCGGTTGGAGGGAGCCAATCAACGGCCAGGAATCTATGCCACTTTTAATTGGATGGAATTGTCTCCCTTCAAGTTCAATTTGAACTTGAAGTTGAACTTGAACGCCAGGGCTAGCGCCTGTAATGACTTTGGATTGACCAAACGGCGAAAATGAAATCTATGTTAGGTACAGGTATCCAACGCAGAAGTGCAGTTGTCACCACGCAAGCACTTCGCCGTGTCTCGCATGCTACTTCAACTACCCAGAGTGAAGCTTCGAGGAAGTCTCAGGACGAAGGTGGTTCCCCCAAGACGAAGGAAGATGAAAAGAAAATCGATAAGACGGCAAAATCAATGACCCAACTTGATGAAGAAATGAGGCGAGCGATGGAAAATCTATCGGGTGGTGGAGGAGAAGCCGCACTTGAATTGGAAGGAGGAAAGCCAGTCACAATGAAGAGGGCTGTCAAGGAAAACATGTTCAGGTATATTTGAACTTCAACCCTGTTGATATTTTGTTCCTCAATCTACACAAAACGCCGATGAAATCCTTCAGAGCTCCTCCGGGGTATCGTGCATTTGGAAGCCCATCAAACGTCGAGTACGATGCCGCCTAGCATCTATGAAGCAAAAGTGAACCAGGTCAAACTCGGCTTTGACCATACAAGCCGTTGATATCACCGACGAGATCATCAACGGAACTACCTCCTGGGCAGTCATACCATTTTCCATCGTCTCGAATACATCGGACCTCACCAGCAAGTCTCACTGTACAGCTTTTGGTGACATTGTTTTCTTGGCTTCGTTCGACACTCGCTCGAAGCAAGTCAATACCTTCTCCCTCATCGCTGATACACGAATTCAATTTTTGGAAGTCGAGACCATGCTCCAACGCACAGCTTTCGACGAGATCTCGTTTTGGTATGTCAGGATAGTCGGAAATCATACAGTTGGCGTATCCCAGCCAGAGCTTCACATCGGGGTACACCTTGGCGGCGCAGAGGAGAATGATGTTACCAAGGCATTCGGCTGGTCCGTGTTTGCACGACACGGCGTCCGAGGCTGGATCAACGCTGCAATCACATGAGCAGGGAGCCTTGAAGAAGGAGTAATGAGGTCCCCTACCTTCCGATAAAGGACATAGTAAGATCCACCTTTTCCGATACCTGGACCATCGTTGGCACAATCAATTCGCGCAGGCAGTCACGAGCGTCGGGGCATTTGGACATGACATGTATCTCTAGAGGAACCTTATTTCCATCTTCTTCCGCGTCGTCATTTCCAAGTGGTTTGGTGGCATCATAATGATGATGGCAGACAAAGGCAGTTCGGAAGAGGGAACATAGTGCGACCAGTGTGAGGATAGCAGGGATTACTCGTCTGAGCAGGTAGTGTCTTCGAAGAAAATGTCTCCGTGGTTGCTCGATCTGGTTCTCAAAATTCTCGTGAGGATCGAGCTTTTCACCCAAGTGCGACGGATGGAGAGCCATGATCGAAGGGTAGACAGGCTCTAGTAGACAAAGGTGTCAGTCGAGATCACATGAAATGCAGCCGAGAGAAGCTAACGGATGTAAAGCGGTGCCGAAAGTCAGGCTCATAAATGTGCTAAGTCTGTGGACTTTCATGCAATGACAGGCACCGTAAATGATCGCAGTTTGGTGTCGGATGAGGGAAGGTTGAGCGGAGCAACTATGCCTGAGCTGTCGGTAGTGGGCACCCGGGGAATTGCCTTGCAGGGCGAGAAGCAGGGTTTGTGGCAAGCGCCGATCACGTCTCGCACGTCTTCCGGGCAAGTCCGCGCTGCCAGTGCCGTCTTCACACATTGCTCAGACTCGGTGACTCGTCAGGCTGCTGTTCGCCATTCACCCATTGCCATTTCCGTGTCAGCAATGTTCAAGTTAAGTGAATGGATTGGAATTATGTAAGAGGATCACCACTTCTTTCTGGCCCACTTCTCTTCGATATCCCGAGATCATCATCATACAACCAAGATGGTCAAGGATCTTTGGTGTTCCTCCACAATCCTCGTCTCGGTGTGGTCCGATGTGCCAAGTTCTACCATACGAGGTCTGTCCCAAAGTACGGGTACCTTCAGCAGATACGTTTGGGGGCCGTTCTTCACAGATAGCCGGTCGGTGTTATCGCCATGTCGCATTAGGCAAAATCAATATTCATTGAACTCTCTATGATGAATCCGACCTCCGAGAGCGGCGAGGGCCCGGTCGCCATGTGGCAGGCGGGTTCCCTTAGCCCAAGACCTAGTCCTGTTAGGTGTCCTAGTACCTGGAGAACACAAGACGAATGCCCCAAATTCTTGTGCGTGGGGTCTAGCCCTAAGCCTCATTAACTCTTCGTGCGCCTAAAGACGTTCCGAAACGACTTTTCAGCGCCCGGCTGATTCGTACTCACCTCTGCAAAGGGCTTGAGGCTGACTTTTCCCTTTTCCTCCTCTTTCCCAACGTAACATCCGCCTCCAGCGTCACATCTGAACAACTTGAACTCGACAAACCAGACTCTTCAAGATCACGACCTCTCCATCTCTTGTCTGAACCTCCTCTGAGCCGTTGCTTCCACCATTTGCCAGGCAGCCAGGCTCCTGAGTTCTGACACTTTATAGCTTCCGCATTTATCCTCGCCCCTGCAATCGGCTCTGTTCTCGTCTCTGTCCGATGCTGACCCGGCTACCTTGCACGTGAGTCCGAGTACAGACTTGTGCAACCATTCCAAGAAGATCTCCCATCTCCCAGGACTGCCCATCACCGCCATGTCGGAGCTGGCTTCCCATCCATCAGCCAGCAATGGCAGTCCGCCTCCTGACGACCTTGAACATGAGCTCGAAACCTTCGTGCAACCGCTAATTATCAATGAAGGTACGGTACACAATCTGGCCTATCAATTCTCCAAGGTCTACGAAGAGTTAGCCATCCGATCAGATGAGCAATTTCTTCCTACTCCAGTCACCAAACTACCGTCTGGGCAAGAGACGGGCCAATTCCTTGCTATCGATGTTGGAGGCACCAACCTACGCGTGGCTTTCATCGAACTACTTGGCGACGCCGAGGAACTTTTCCCCAGTGCAAATGGCGTGGAACGATCACGTGAGACCATCAGAAATGCCCAGCGCCCTCGGGTACGACGCACTCTGGAAAAGGCGTGGCCCATTGGCGAACACTTGAAGATGGACAAGACCGAAGATCTCTTTGCCTGGATTGGTGATTGCATAGCAGAAGTGGTGGGTGACCGATTGACTTCGGATATGGGCAAAGTCCCTGTACCCGAGGAGCTAGCTATGGGCATCACCTTCAGCTTTCCCATGATGTAGGTATATCCGAGGCTGCTCGCATTTCTCGCGACTGACAAAAAGCACAAGGCAAACAGAATTGTCGTCGGCGACTCTGATGCCCATGGGAAAGGGCTTTACCATGAGCTCCGATCTTGACCTTGGATCCACGCTATTGCAAGGCTACGCTCGTCACACCCGCAGACAGTCACCTTCAAACGCGTCACCCAAAGCAAAGCGGAGAAAGCTCGGTCCGCTGCCGCGACTGAAGATTACTGCCATCACCAACGACACAATCGCAACCCTTGCTTCCTTGGCTTATAGCGTGAAATCCCTGCCTAATTCGAGGGTGGTTGCTGGCATAATTGTCGGCACCGGGTGCAATGCGACGATACCGATGAAATTTTCTAGTCTTGGAGAGGCCAAGGTTGACCCCATCAGGAAAAACAAACCCGATGCAACCGAGACTGTCGTCAACACCGAGATCACCATTGCTGGCGCGTGCGGGCCTTTGCAAAACATCACCACCGAGTGGGATCGCCAGTTGGACGAGCACTGCGCTCGGCCTGGGTTCCAGCCACTTGAATACATGACAGGAGGTCGGTATATCGGAGAACTAGTCCGCATCATCTTCTTCGACTACATGACCAAGGCGCACAAGCCCCCTGTACCTGCAGCGTCTCTGCCGGCGACTATTGTGCACAGCTACAGCTTCACCACGACATTTGTCAGTGCGGTGGTCGCACGGGCCCGGTCAGATTCGGAATTGGCAGGCGAACTGAAACGGCGGATCCCTCCCCCCGAGTCCTCAAACTGGGGTTGGTCACCTCACTCAGCAGGAGCCCTACGCAAGATTGCGCATCTGGTGCAGGTACGATCGGCCGGTCTGATCGCTGCAAGCACGGTCGGACTTTTGGCGACCGTGGGTGAAATTGCGTTATCAGAACCGGGTAGCCCTGCGTCGCTTCCTGACGCAATGGTGTTGAGTGACAGTAAGCCTTCGTCGCCCAAATCAGCTCTGCCGATTCCGTCGCTTCCCCAGCGGGACGCGCGAGACGGTCTTTCACCAGCTCCCGGTGCCACCGCATGGAAGTCGGGACCGGAAGAACTGGTCATTGCGTATACCGGCGGCATCATTCAACACTACCCTAACTTCAAGGAACAGTGTCAACGTTTTATTGACCGTCTGGTAATGAGAGCAGGTCCCCAGGATGGCGGCAAGAGTGTCTTCCTCCGCGAAGCTCGCGACGGAGGCATCATCGGAGCAGGTGTGCTAGCTGGCATGGAAATTCAAGAACGGAACCTTCCATGAATCTAGAATTAACTCGAAGGGGTTACCACCCTCCGACAACTTTTTTTTCGGGAACACCCTGAGGTGGTGGAAGTGGCTACATATATTGGAAAATGGCCTCCTCTACCAAGCAGGGGAAAATAATACCCGTACGATGTGTCCGAAAATTGCCTGGGAATTATGTGGAAAGTAATCTGGGGGAGCTTCTTTCAAGCTGTGCGAGCACACTGGCCTCAATTACAACGCCCTCTTTCTCATTCGTTGCTAGGTCAAAGAAGCTGTGCGCGGAACTGGGTGAGAGGAGCACTGCTCTGTTTGTCACGGAGGTTGAGGTGTGATGCGGAGAGATCAACTGCATCGGTGTACGGATAGCGACGCGAAGTCGGGCGTGTGGTTGGTGGCCACTGGCCATACAAGCATCACATGGTGGGAAGCGAAAGCCACGAAAGCCCAACCCCGTGAGATTTTTAGCCGAAGGATCTCAGAATCGGGCTAAATGGGTTAGTATCAGGGGCCCCGCACCAGCTAAAACCTCTAGCAGCTAGGCCGAGAATCCTAGGGAAGCCCCTGCCGCACATGCGAAACAGCAATTTTCTGGTGCGACTGGAAGTGCTCGAGAAGGCCTTTGGAATCTTTGGTAGATGCAGATGTCGAGGGGATGCCTGCTGTTACATATAATTATTTTTGGCAGGGAAAAGAGAATAGGATAACAGTTCAGAATAATTCCGGGTTGGGTGAAAGAATGAGGAAAAACTGGATCGATAATCTAAGGTCACTTGATGATCACATCTAAAGTCATCCACCATCACCTGTTTTAGAATCGGGGGCAGTGGATGGAGAGCGGGAAACCCCTCTTTGCCATGCAGACCATGCTGTGCCAGTGTTTCTGAGTTTTTGCATCCCGTCTGCCGCCCCCCTGACGCGTGCAAGTTTGATTCAGAACTTTGAACCAGTTGCAAAATGGGCCAGAACAAATCGAGATGCATGCCATTGTGTTGGCCGTTCAGCCGCTGCAGCTCCCCGAAGTCTCGCCACGCGACATGAATGGTTGCCAGGGTCCGGGCTAGACAATTCTTGCTCACCGTTGCTGCGGGAGAGGTTGAAATGCCTCGAGTTGGCTGTGCGACTGTCCATGTTGGAAATCCAGAGCAGATCCTGCGTTGAGTGAGACGAGAGATGAGGCAAACTCGAAGGCGAGAAGGAATACTGGTACGTTCACGCGTGGCCCAAAGGCGTTGAGATTCGGTTGCATGCTTTTGAAGCACGCGAACAGCCAGAATTTTGGGTCCGGGGGTGAGAGCGGTGCCTTGTAAGCTTCTCGCTTTAGACCGAGAACGGGCCACCCGCCGAAAAATGGCGTAAGAGCAACAGCCAAGTGCCGTCCAGCAGCCACTTGCAAGCCGCCTGGACGCTGATACCCCGGCCAGGAGCCCCAAAATTCCATCTTGTAGGGGCGGACTACCGCTTGCGTCCTCGGCCCTGCCACTGCCCTGGAGCAAAAGGTGAATTCTGGCTAAGTGCCAGGACACCAAAAGAACCCTCCACCGCCCGTTCACCCGCATTTTCGATCTCATTCTTGAATTTCACCTACCTGCATTCACATCATCTACTCAAACACCTCTAGACTAAACTCCCTCGCATTAATCCTTCACCCTCGCGACTCACGATATCTGGGCGCACTGAGCTGGTGACTCGTCCAAAAAACCCCGCTGAAACTCTCATCCGCTCGCTACCAATTTACCCGTTCGTCGCCTCACAATCTCGTGGTCTCGGACTCGCCACACCAACGTATTAAGACTCGACTGCGCGCACCACGTTCTCTCGTTTTGTTATGTGTTGGGAGTTGGAGCTTATCGGTTCTTGATGGGCGCAACCAGGATATCGACAATACATTCGTCGCGCACGGAGCGCAGTACGTTGGAAAAGGCTTAAGATGAGCCCAGTACCTGTCATTCGCGATGTTCTTCATGCTTTAGTCAGGCGCGATGAGCCCGATAATCCAGAAGACCGCCCTAGCGACCCGAACGGACTGGTCCTCGAAGCTTGGGGTGAGTGTCTCCTTGGCTGGAAATGACTTGCACCTCACACGTCAAGTTCTCACGGCTGACATGATACGCGAAAACAGCTCAAGGATACATGGTCGGGTCTCTCATCATCATGTCATGCATCACGTTGGCAAATATGCGACGTGGAGTCCTGCTGCACAAACTAATTTTGCTCGAGGTATGTGTAACCTGCACATGAAGTATTACTCGGTCGTCACTGACACAGCATTCTCCAACAGCTTGTCCTCGGATACTGGCAAGGCTTCTTCATCCTGTTCAAACCACCCGTCTACGCCTGGTGGCTTTCGGTGGCCGCCATCCCACTCAACATCTCCTGGTGGTTGCACAATGTGATCGCGTGGATGAAGCTGAGACCTTTCCTAAACAAGACCGGCAGTCGACTCTTTATCGGCACTGTTATTCTGGTCATCCCATACTGGGTCGTGGAGATCTACGCAAATTTCACCTACTTTCATAATGTCAACAAGGTCTTCCTCAAAACGCGGCCCTGGGAAGCACTGTGTCGTGACCCCTGGTGGATCTTGGCCGCCTGCCTTCTGATTTACAACATCAAGACCAAATATGATTTGACTATCACGCAAATTGTCCGAATCTCCCCTCGGTTCGCCGTGATGCTGGGTGCAATGGTCCTGAGCATCTGCTTCATCGTGCTGGATGTCTTGTCGGTAACGTCGGCGCTCAAATCCGTGCTTCCGGTCGGCATCAATCCGTTTTGGAAACTATCCTTTGTGTTCAAATGTTTGACCGATTCGGTTGTCCTGGATGATTTCAAAACAGCCCTCGACCGATTGAGGGCATTCAAATTAAGCAGACTGGGGAGTTTCGCGATGGATGCAGGCGATCTGAGAAACAGGAAACACCACGATGCTGTGTCTTCGGCCAATAACTGGAGTCCTCCTCCTCCAGCAAATGGAGACAAGCCTCAACCAGTTGGACCTCTTCCCATTCTCCCCAGCCCAGACGGCGATTACATCAAACGGGACTGGGATGATAACAAAAATATTCGCTCTAAACATGTCGAGGACTCAGATTTAGTTGCTCGAAACGGCTCGAGGGACCGCGACCCGGAAGTGAATCCCTTTGTCGCGGTCGATTACGCAGATCCCCAACGCGAAGCTAGCGACACGCAGATGCTCAAATCTCAGACTAGTTGGCTGCATAGGCGGTCATCCGAAGACACCTCAGACGCCGACCTTGAATACGCCATGGCGGTGAGACAAATGACGAATGATTCAGCAGATCATCAACGCAATAAAAACAGAATCACTTGAAAGCCAGAATGGTCGACTTTGGTTATTTTGGGGATTTCTGAGCTACTATGCCAGCGGGTAGACAACTCGCAGTATGAGAATGTCCTGCCTAGCCGCGACCTCTATGGTCATATTTGAACCGCGAAATGTCGCTGGCTACTCAAGCCAGGACGATGCACGGCCAACTTGCGGAACAAGAGCGTGCAGTGACACGCGCCATATTGGGGTCGATGCTCTTGAGCGACGACCCGGTTTACTGAACCATGAGGTCAGCTATGGGTTACCAGTACAAGCAAATCCAGAATAGGCCCAGACGACATGGGCCCTGCTAAAAAGCTTTACGGGTAACAGGGGTCGACGAACGGTGCAGGGGCAGCGTGGATCATCTCCCACAGCCTCGAGAAATGAGGAACGAAGGATGAATTGGGGGGAATTATTTCTGCGTTTTGCTGCAATGATACCCCATATGGTTTCGGCAACTTGAAGTTTTTTTTAAGAGCATAGCATGGTATATAGGATTTAAGAAAAAAAATGCATCTTGATTATCAAGACTTTAACGTATTGCACATGTGAGCGTAGCTGCTCGAGGCGGAGAATTTCGAGCAGGTGTTCGAGAAGCCCCTGGACAAGCTCAGGGGAGCAATGCTCGTGCTCGGCTACAGGATTTCGTCAGGGCATAAACAGGCAGTTTTTTAACTGGCCAGGCACTTGAATTGGGCGACCCTCTCTTGGCACGGGACCCTCCAAAAGACCCAAAGAAAAACGCGTCCCTCGTCCCCGTGCTGCCACCGCGCGATTCCAAGTTGATGCAGTCCAACCTTGAACGTCTCCAAATCATCAACACTTCGATCCTACCCAACTTGTTTTCTATCACCCTAATCACTTGTTTTCGTCAGCATTGTACCGGCGTTGAAAGACACCGTCACGCTGGCAAATGTCTCAGTCGCCGGATCCCCGGATTCCTCTCGTCAATAGAATAATTCGCCATGGACGTCCTGTCGCCTAGTGCTCCCAACGGGGATTCCGCTCCCACCACGTTACTGGAGCCAGTGGATCCTCTTGAAGTCCTTCAGCACATTGCCAGCTTGATAGAGACGACTCTCGGTGCGGCTAAGAGAGAACTCGAGGCAGTCGGAAGTCTGCTGTCCAAAGCCAGTCATGCCGAATCAATCAACAGATGTGCCCGGTTCGCGAGCGACCCCCAGATTACCCTATATGCGCAGAAGGATATTCGGGAAGAGTTGGTTAACGGCCACGATGACACCCCAAGTCTGTTGATAGACACTCCTGTCAAACGCTCTGATTCTAACGAGTTGGTAGAAATCGAACACCTTTACACGATATCCTCCGAACTGAGTCCTGCGCCGACGACTGTTGCTACCATCGCCTTCCTCAAACTTTCTGGCCCTCTAGACGGCCGAAAAAGTATTGCAAGCCAGATCCAGGTTTTCAATCTACCAGGCTCTTTCAATGTCGGGACCGAAGCAAATACTACGGGAGATGTCCTCTCCCCCTACGAAGTTGTCTACTCTCTAGTTCACAATGTACTCAGTCCCTACTTTGAGGCATACACACGGCAACATGGGTCGACAAATCGCAATTGGTATGACCCTCAGGCAAAAGGAGGAATTCCTGGAACAAAGCGAAGGATCGCGGAATTGGAAATGAGCCTCCTGCATCTACAACAGAATACCGATATTCCTATGATACACCTTCCCATGCATGAAGTCATTATGGGAGTCATCCACGATGCCGAAGCGCAAGGCATTTCGCCTTCAGTACAATTGATCCCGGCTCATGTCATCGACAACACCACAGTTCTCAACAGTATTCAGAACCATGTCAATGCCTGGATCAAGTCTATCCAGAACATTACAAAATTCACCAAGGATGCCAAGGATGCCGCACCTACTCAGACTTCCGCAGCACAGGAAATCAATTTTTGGCTATCTATGGAGGGTGCGCTGAATAGGCTGGTGGAAGAAATCAGCCTCGATCACGTCCGTTTGACGCTGGAAGTACTGAAGAAGGCCAAACGACAGCAGGCTGTCGTGAGTTTTGAGACCGACACGGGCTGGAGAGACTCACTTGATGTGGTGCGCAATTACAACACTCTGATGCGTGACTTTCCCCTCGAAGAACTGTCTTCTGCACCCTCCTTGCAAAAGCTGGCGGAGGCTCTGGTTGTTATTTTCAACCACCTGAACAAGAAATGGAGAGTCTGCAACTACCCCATTCGGCGAGCACTGAGGCTTGTCGAAGGTATTTCGGAAGACATGAATGCACAGGTTCTTCGTTTGCTCCAAGGCCGATCAATCATGTCGCTGAGTTGGGATGACTTTAACGAACTGATGGACTCTGTCAACTTAGTGTGGGAGACGTGGGACGACCAGATGAAAAGCTTTACGGCTGTTGCACGAGAAATAACCCGACGCAAGAACGCCGACTTTGTTCCTGTGAAAATTGTACCCAGACATGCTCAGACCCAAGAGCGCCTCCGCTACGTTTATCGCTTTCGCAACGATCACGAGCAGCTTCGACGGACAATCGTCAACGTTCTTGGGCCCAAAGCCCGGACAAACGATGTGACAGAGCGCTCGGACGATGGTGGCACTGCAGTCATAGAAGAACTGGGAGATGTTGATGCTGTTGAAGAAGTCGCTGGAGCCTACGACATCGTTCGCCATGTTGATATTCTAGATGTTTCACCCAAAGGCACCGAAATTTGGGTACAAGCCGAAATGCAGTATACTGAAAGAACATCTCGAGTTGAGGACTCCATTATTAC